>RJWT010010866.1:0-23787 GCA_004365215.1 Cuniculus paca | reverse complement strand
TTCTGGGTGCAGAATGATGAAAGTAGTGTGAAGCAGAGGTTTGTTTATGAGATGGTGAAGGTGGAGGATTTTAGCTGCCAAGTCACAAGCCAGACCACAGAGAGAGCCCCACTTGGCTTCTCAACATGGAGTCTTTGCTGTGCCCATTCTTATTGGGGTTCTAAACCAATTAGCTTCTTAGCTTTTGTTGCTGGGAGGAGCTGTTGCTGGGGTGAGCTAAGGTCCATGGAGTTTTAGGGACTTTCCAGTAAATGCATGCAAGTGGGTCCCTAAAAATAGCTCTTTTACACTCGCAAAGGTTTCATAAAGAGAAATTCTTTTTTTGGTAAACAGGTGGTCATTTCTATAACTGTCTGCCACATCAGCCATGTCCTCTTAGACATTTTATGCCCTATGTCCCTGCCCAGCTTCTGTTCTCACTGTCCCTGTCATTTTCTTATGTGGGAAGCAAAACCATGCATGAATGGCAAGAGGAGAATGTGGAGTGATTAGTGGGCTTTGAGAATTGGCTTTGGAATGACTAAATTGAAGGTGAGATAACCATTGAAGGCCAGGTAAATGGTTAACTATGTGGTGTGGGCACATTCATTTGATGGGCATTTTTTGAACACTTGCTCTATATTAAGCTCTGGGCATACAGAGAAAAACGACTTGGTTCAGCTCTTCCAGCATTTACAGACCTATGGATTCCTGATTACCTAGGAGGTGCTCCTGTGGCAGATAGCAGGAGAAACAGTTTTCTCAGCTTGGTGAGAAGAGAAATACATTTTTCTTGAAGTAGAGCTTTTTAGGCTCCTTTATGTGGTAGCTTAGCTTAGCTTTATATTTGTTTCAAGAAAGATTATCTAATTTTTTAAGTAAAATAGCAGAAAATTCAAAAGGTCTAAGTTATGCACTAAATAACATCTGAAAGGATAATAGGGAATTAACAAACCATAAAATCTTAAGAAAAAAGAACACCAACATATCACCTACTCTTTCAGTTGATAGTAACTGGAATTCAATTCAAGGTGGGTTAAAGCAAAAAAGGAAGTTGTTGATTCACATCACTGTAAAAATGTAGTGGTTGCTTCTAGTTTTAAGAAGGGCTACCTTCAAAGAGTTAAAATATCAGGTCTTGGTCTTTCTACATTTTTGGGAGAGGACCCGCTATTAATGTCAACACTTTCATACTATACACCAGTGTGCATTCCTATTTGAGAAGAAAAATTTCCCTTTTTCTGCATCCATGTGGGAACCACTCATGTCTCAGATTCAGGAAAGGTATATTCCCTATCCAGTCTGCCCTTTGAATCTGACAAAAACATTTGGCTTTACCATCACAGTAACAAACATTGACAATTTATTCATATTTTTATAAAGATTTGGGAAAAACTACCAAGTTTACAGTTAAAGATTAACATGAATTCTTCCCATGTATTGATTGGGTATTTTAAAGTCTTCCTTTATTTAGTAATTCTAAAAACTTCATATTTATTTTAAAATAACAACTAATTACTTGAACATAATTCTGAATATAGACCATGCCAAAATCTGGTGTAATTTAAACAGGAGAAAACAAATATACATTAGAATCTTAGGTGTAGACGTAGACTAAGTCATATGTGCTTGTTTTGGAAAGAAGTTTTTGTGGTCATACAGCTCTGAGTAGATAAAACATTGTGAAGCCTCCAAGGTGGGATCTTCCTCAACATTCAGATGTGCTCGCCTGTTAACAGAGGTCTTGAAGATTTTCAGTTTCATGGAATCCAAACAATTATTAAACACTTTCCCTAGTGTTTAATACTTTCAGGAAAGTGTCCAATAATGATAATCTAATATTTCTAAAGATTTTTTTTTAAAAGTCAAAATATCCTAGCTTGTGCTTAATTTTAAACTATTTAAACATACTATTTTCAGTGAAATTGCTACTTATGGAAAATTATTGAAATAATATCTACATGTTTCATGTCATTAATCATTATGAATAATTTGATTTGAATACACATATTTGAATTTCTATGCTCCTTTCTTTTGGTTAAAATGATGATCAAGGATATCCATAAAATGTATTGTTTCTTTTATCTGGTTAAAGTCCTTTTTACCCTTAAAATTCATCTGTAGGTGATAAATGTAACATTAATATTGATACTTTTCTTATAATAAGTGAAGTAATAAATACATGTACAGTGAAGCATACCATAAGTTTGTGATTTTGGCAGTCTGATTTTACTATGATTGATGGTAATGATAACTTTTTTTTACCATTTAACACTGTTTTTTTATTTAAAGAGAATAAAACAAAACAATATAAAACAAAATGAACAAAGCAAATCAGAACAGAGCAATGCAAGCAACACAGGATTTCAAAACAAGACAATAGGAAATCAACAGTGGCTACCATAGTGTCTCTTGTTTTTTTTGAAATAGTTGTCCATACCTTCACACATGATAAATTCAAACTAAGCAAAATTGTATAAAACCAATCAAAACAAAAAAATGAAAGCATTACAGGACTTCAAAACAAGAAAATAGGAAATCGACAATGGCTATCATAATATGTCTTGTTTTCTTCAAAATAGCTGTCCATACTCTCATTTACTGAAATCAAATCATAGAAAACAGACTAAAACTGATCAAAACAAAAGAATGAAACATTACAGGACTTCAAAACCAGATAACAGGAAATGAACAATGGTCACTGTAATGTCTCATTTTCTTCAAAACAGTTGTCCATGCTATCACACATAATAAAATCAAATAAAACACAACAGAATAAAGCCAATCAAAACAAAAGAATAAAAGCATTATAGGACTTCAAAACAAGATGATAGGAAATCAACAATGGCTACCATAATGTCTTGTTTTCTTCAAAATAGCTATTCATACCATCACACATAATAAAATTACACAAAACACAAAATAAAACCAATTAAACAAAAGAATGAAAGCATTACAGGAGCTCAAAACAAAATAATAGGAAACCAACAATGGTTACCATAATACATCCCATTATCTTTAAAATAGATGTCTGTACCATCAGACACACAAAAATCTAACAAAAGGCACAACAAGACCAAAGCTAACAAAATGGTGAAAATGATACAATAGTTCGAGGCAAGATAATAAGAAATTAACAGTGGTTACCATCTTCTCCTCCTAGGTATTTCCTCCCCTATTACTTTCATAATATCTATTGTGAGTTTTGGATCCCACTAACTCCTTCTGTTTTTTATGCTAGAGTTCACTCATATGAGTTCAAACCTTTTCATGCATGAACATGATCTCCAGTTGCATCCATTTACATACAAGAGCCTCAAGATTATCCTACTGTATAGCTGGGTAGCTTTCCATTGTATGAAAATACCATATCTTTCTTACCCATTCTGTGGTTGATGGGCAAATTATCCTTTCTTTGTCCTGGTTTCCTGTCACATGGAACAATTGTTTTCTCTCCTTTGATTTTCAGTCTATGAATTTCCTTTTGAGTTAAATGTATTTCTTGTATACAGTATATTGATGGATCTTGTTTCTTGATCCACTCTCCCTGTGTTTCTTTTTATTGGTGAATTGAGGCCGTCTACATTAATGGTTACAAGCAGCCTACATTTGTCTCTGCCATGCTATTCTCCTGCTGCTGGTGATTACTTTTCCCCTTCTTTCAGTTGCCTGTTTTCTTTGGCGATCCTCCTCAGCTGTTGTTCCTGGAAAAATGTTCTTCTCTATCTCTCTCTAGAATATCCTTGAGCAACTCTTTGTAGGGTTGGTCTGGTGGCTATGAACTCCTTCAGTTGTTCTTTGTTATGGAAGTATCTTATTTTTCTATCAGTTTTGAATGATAGTTTTTCAGGGTACAACAATCTGGGTTGGAAGTTGTTTTCTTTCAGGGTTTGAAACACTTCACTCCAAACTCTTCTTGACTTGATGGCTTGTGTTGAGAAGTCTGCCATGATTCTGATTGATTTTCCTTTATAAGTGATCTGTTTTTTTTTCTATAACAGCTTTTAATATTCTGTTCTTGTACTGAATTTATGGAATCTTGATTATTATATGTCTAGGTGTAGATTTACTTTGGTTATGGCTATACTTGGAGTTCTCTATGCCTCACTTATCTGCGTGCCAGATCCTTTTCCCATGTTTGGGAAATTTTCTACAGTTACTTCTATAAATAGCCTTTTTATTTCAATTGTGTTGACCTCTGCTTCCTCACTGATATCTATCACTCTTAAATTATTTTTCTTTTCATCATCTTGCAGCCCTTGAATTGTTATTTCCTGGTTCCTTGTTATTTTTAAGAGATCTTTCCTTTCCTGATCGCTTGCTGCGATCCTGTCTTCAATGTCTGAAAGTCTACCTTCAGAAAGATCAAGCCATTTTGCTGGCTTTCAATTGACTTTTTAATTTCCTATCCCTTCAAATCTGTTTTATCCACTGTAATTCCTTTCTGTATTGTTCATTCAAAGTTCCCCTCATTTTCCTATGCTCCTCTTTTTATCTATGTCCTCTTTAGATATGCTCAGCAATTCTTTCATTATGTTTGTGATTTCTTCTTTTCCCTGAGACGTTATTTCTAATTTGATTTCTTTCACAGTCTCATGAAGTTGTTTCTTTAGTTCAGTTGTTAACCTCTTGGAGATTTTGGGTGTGTGACTTCCATTTTCTTCCATGATTGTATCTCTGAAACTTTTTCTGTGTAGGCTGGAGGTCTGAGATTGCCTTTTACTTCTTTGTTTTGACATTCTTCTGGGTTCTTCCCAATAAGCCAGTTATGATCCCAGGCACTTCCTACACTGGTTGCCTCTCCGGAGCGTAGAAGAATGGGACAGGCACCTGGGTTACTCTAACCCAGGTTTACAGAGTGGTAGCAGGGCATAGGGCAGGCCTCTCCAGACCTGTGCAGCTACACTGGGGCTGCTCTGATAAGCAGGGGTGCATAGTGGCAGGGCTGCTTCTCTCAGCCTGCATGTCTACACTGGGACTCCCCGATGGTGGCAGGCACACAGGAGTGTGTTTGTCTGATTCTCCTGGTCGGTACTGGCAGCCTAAAGGAAGCAAGCGTGTCCAGTGGTGGCCTGCAGGTGCACAGGGCTTACCTGGCTGCGTGTCCTTGCCTGCACTGGCTGCCCACAGGAAGCAAGCTTTGTAATGGTGGCATCCGACAGGCTGAGGCAGGTCTGGCTGGTTCTGTCTGCTTGCACTGGCTCTACCACTGATATTTTTGACATAAGAAATAATCTCCATACTCAAAGGAATGAGAATATTCTCTTCTCATTGATAATTTTTAAAATCTTTATACATGTTTGTATTACATGGTGATTACATTCATTGTGAGGAATTGGTGCATGTTCACAACATATCTCAACTTTTTCCCCCTTTCCCTCCAACTCCCCTTTTTGTCAGTATCAGGTTCATGTATATATCTTATAAATTTTTAAAAATTATCATAAATACAAAATAACAGCCAGACCAACATGCCAAAAAATATACAAAATACTAAGACTATTATACTAAGTCAAGGTACACTTTTGGTTACATTGTCCATATTGGACAACCTTGATTTTTTTGTGTGACTGATTTACTTTACTTAACGTTATGATCTCAAGGAACATCATTTTCCTACAAATGACGGAAGTTTATCTTTCTTTTAGACGGTACTCCAATGTGTGTAAATACCATATTTTCTTTATCCACTCATCTGCTGATGGACATATAGGCTGCTTCCAAGGTTTACCTAGTGTAAATTGTGCTACTCTAGCCAAAGATATGCATATATCACTGATGATGTCCTTCACTCTTTTAAAAGTTTTAATTATTTTAATGTTTGGATTTTGAAACTATGAGAACCATTTGAAGGATGCTGACATTAGGATTGTTACTGATTGCAAACTAAGTATCTTTGGAAGGCATGAAACAAAACACACAGTTTAACATTTCTTCACAATCTTGGGTTGAAAATGAAGACCTTTGATTTTATCTTCACAGTCAAAATATCTCTCCCCTCCTTTCTAACATTTTGTTAACCAGATAAAGTCACAGTTATGGTCACCAATTTTTTTGTTAGAGCAGGGCATTCTGTCCTCTAAGTTCTTGCTCAGAGGCTAAAGCTATGTAAAACAAAATAAACACCATTGTTATATAAACATTGCATGTAGACAAGATAATGTTTAGCTTTATGCGTCATTCAGAATATGAAAGCTATAAGTCTGGGGCAAAATTTTAAGAAATGCTTCTAAACAGAAGCCAAAACAGTGATTAAGGGTTTGTGCTTGCAGTAAAAAAGTAAGATAAGAAGCAAGCATTAATATTTCTCTGGGGACATTTTCTTGAGTCAAGACTGAACCCAGAAGACCCTTGGCCCTAGAAAATGGATAAGCTGATGAAGACAGTGGGATGTATTGCTGTTCCACAAGACAGGAGAAAGACACAGAAGATGCCTAACCTTTAAATGGCTCAAAATTGAAGCCCCAAACTCACCTTCTCCAGTTAGCATTGGCACTGTGCTTTTTATTTATTCTTTTAACTCTCTTCTTTAAGATGATAAAAGAGCAATAGAAAAGTCTGGGCAAGAAAAATATAGATAGGGATACAAAAATGTGTCTAGGAATAAGGTGAACACACACAATTCATGTTGTATGCAGTCCAGCACATTCAGAAATGATCTCAGATTTGGTTCTAAGATTTGGAGCAGCCATCAAAAAGAAGGAAGCCAGATTAGTTATGAGCATTACCATTTTTATAAGGTTAAAATAAACAGTTGTTCAAGGGAAGCAAGTCTGCCCACCAACACTAAAGGGGAATATTTCTTGTTAGTCACTGTGCACTCAGGAAGATGACCATCCCTCTTTCTTAGGCTCAAATGTTAGGCAGAACCTTCTGATCTCCTAAAATACTGAGAAGTTGGAAATCTCTCAAAGACAATGAAAAACATAAAAGATGTTTTGCTGACATTATTTCATCCCTAGTAAAATGCTTCTGACATTTTCAGTCATTTTCAGACTAGGTTACTTTTCTTAACACTAATTAAATGCCATTAATAACTATGGAGATCAATGATTAATTAACATGGTTTATTCTATTTTTCAATTTATAAAGTGCTTTCATATTTATTATATGAGATTTTTGTAGTGTCTCTGTGGAGTGGATAATGTTACCGCTATTTACAGTGTTTTCCTTCTGGTTGGAGGTTAGGGCATTTGTTTGAACTTATGCAGCAAGGAAGTGGTATACTGGGACTTAAATTAGAACCAAATAGTTAAAATACAGTGTTTTTCCCATAGCAAATGTAATTCAGTTTTGTGATGAAAATGTCTCATGTATCACAGGTAGAACCATTTCCTTTCAATACTCATATACAAAAAGTATACTTTTATCTATTGCATTAATCTTGATAGAATAAAACAGATTGGAGAGTAGGCATAAAAATAACTACCATTTATCAAGTATTATGGTATTATTTCATTGAATTATTACAATTTTATAAGGTAATATTGTGCATATGTTTACCTGAAGAAACTGATGCTAAGTTAAAAATGAAGAAAACAGTAAAATAGTAGGTACGTAGCAAAGTCAAAATGCTAACTAGTCTTTCTGACTCCAGAGCCCTCATTCTTGGTCGTCATGTTGTGTGGCTTGGGAGCTTTCATGACAGACATCAAATAAGCCTTCCTGATTGTATAGTTAATTGTGAGACTGTTGTTGCTCTTCCTTTAGCAGGGAAATTATAGGAAGTATAGCTTCCTGCACTGGCTACTGGGTAAATGTCTGTTTAGTCCCTGTGATGTATTTATGTTGGCCAATGGGAGTTTTCTTACACCGGTATTTGTGTCTGCATGTAAGAGTGGGACATTGAGAGTAACCAAGGTAAATTTGGCAGCCTTATTTTCAACAGGCCCCATAAAGAAACTGGGAAGTGAATGTCCTTGTGTATCAATGACCTAGGGGGACTGATTATATATGTCACAGTAGATTTTTGAATTAGAATTCAGCATAACAGCACCTTCTTTCTATTCTTAACCATGGCCTTGGAGACAGAAAAGTGTTAACCATTTTCAGTTCTGCTGCCTGAGAGAAATCATGGTTTTAGCAAGGAAAAGGTGAACCATATCTAACTTGTTATTTCAGAATTCAAAGCACTCATTGTCTCTGTGACAATACCATCCATGCACATACTCTCATAACTTGTTTATTCATGTGTTCATTTCTGTGTTTCCTTGTGTGCCATAAGTGCTACGATGAGTGCAAAAATAAGCAAAAGTCTAGCTCATACCTTAATAGAATTTAACATCTTGCATGGAATTAAGAGGAAAGATAAATACATTAGTTAAAAACCCTTACAGGCTATGTAAGTTAAATGCTCAAGAAAAATAGAGCCATGAAATTTAAATGCATTAGTAAGTAGAGAGGTACAAATGAAAATAGTAAGTCACTAAAGCTGAATATGTCTCAGGAGTTAAAAGACTAGCTTGGTAGGTCCATGTGTTGGCTAGATATGACAACATAGGAGCCAACATGCTAGTACATACTGCTGCTGATATACTGGAGAAATTTTTGACATTACTTAGGAAATTTACCTATTCCTATGACACTGCAATTCTGCTCTTGTTATATATCCCATTAAAATTTTCAAAAACGTCTATAAAGCATCATGTATGAAGATAGTCATTTCTGGTGGCTGGAGAGTTTGGGCAGACCAAAAGTGGGCAGTGTGCATAAAGAAATATTAGGCAACAGTTAGAAGTACCTGCAGCAACTTGGTAGGGCTGCAACAATGGTGTATCAGTCTAGTTAAGCTTTTAGACTTCTCAAGTTGACATAATGTATAAACCATAACAAATGGCATGGAGAATAAAGTACGGTGAGATCTATTATAGAATCCAATGACATAAATTAAAATAAAGGCATAAAAGCAGTACCTATTTTGCAAGAATACTTATTAATAAAAAGATAAAAATGAAATATTGCAATGCTATTTTATGGAAGAAAAGGAGACCAGAGATTGAAAGTAAAAGGGAATATAAATATAACAGAAGGCCCATCTGTGAAGCAGTGATTGTAATGTGTCATTAAATAAAGAGTATGTTTAATTCATCCTACTTCACTAAAAGAACAAGAAACTTATATTCAAGGGGTTAAGAGATTAAAATTTGAAGAGTTTAAGAAATACTTGATGGAAGAAGTGCCATTTGAGATGTATGTTCAAGTTTGAGTAAAATTTTTGACAAATATCAGGCGGATGGGAAATTGGCACAGGAAGTAGATAGTGGAATATATTACTTTGTTTTGTTTGAGTTTATTGTCTGTAAATGTATGAACAACCATTTTGAAGAAAGCAAGAGACACTAGGGTAACCATTGTTAATCTCCTGTTGTTATGTTTTGAAAACCTGTATAGCTTGCAGTGTTCTGTTTTGAAATGCTATATTATGTTTGCCTCTATTCTGTTTTCTTTTGCTTTGTTTTGTTCTGTTTTGTTTTGTTCTATTCTCTTTAAAATAAAAAGAAAAAAGAAAAAAAGAAAAAATCTTCCAGAGACAAAGGTTGGCAAATTTTGGGAATACATGGCAATGGGGTAGGGTTTGAAAGAGAAAGATGAGTTCATTTTATTTGCAGCGTAGGTTACACCCGAAGCAATGTCCTAATAGATGACAGTTATTTAGCATTGTCAAGCACTGTGCTGAGTTATGTGTCATATCTAATTAATTCTCACAATGGCCACATGATGGAGACAGTCTAACCATATGCATCATGGTCATCATCACCACTGCCATCATCATCTCTTTTACAGATAATGAAACCATGCCTTAAAGAGGAAACTTCCCAGCCACACGTCATGCAAGTATCAGAGTTACGGCAAAAAGTCAAGTATGTGTGACTGAGTCATGGTAGAATCCCCCTTTCCAGACACTGGCCCTTTTGAAAAATAGAACTATGCTATCTATTCCTGTCAGTGTAGATGCAGAAGGGCCTGGTCATGAAGTGGTTAAAGAAGTCAAACTCGATGCTATGTAAGGTATGGCTTTAATTACCCCCACCCCTGATTAGCTCGATAGCAAAAGAGATATTCGAGAAGGAAGCTGCCCATATTATAAAGGCCTGCCTATAATATAAAAGCCTTTCTGCTCATGTGTCTCTCATTGAAATGATGGAGGAGCTCTGCCAACATCAAGCTAAATAAGGAGAAAACATTCATAAGCACCCTTTTAACCCTGTTAGAACTGCATTCTAAAATCCCTTCAAGTAAAAAAGTGGGTAAGAACAAAAGGGGAAAAACTGGTCTTTCAACTACAAAGACTGAGGCTAAAGTGTTAGAGAACCCCATTTATCATGCTGACTCGATACAGTTCAACTTCCAGCTCTTATGCAGTTAAAGATGGGGAAAATAGTGACATCGATAAGGTAGGATTCTGAGTCTCAGCACATTGAACTTGAATATAAGACTTTTATTGGTCAATGTTGGAATAGAATTTGGTTCATTGGAAATAAATAGCTAGGTGAATACTTAAGCCATTCACTATGGCTATTTCATGTTTTGGGAAAGGACATTTATAACATGAGAAAACACTTAAGTATAGGAGCCCACCAATGGAAAACAAAAGCAAAATGTTTAGAAATGGCTCTTAGTGACAGATCCATATGAACTAAAGTTTCAGCAAGTCTGTTTTTTATTTATGCCTTCCTCCTTCTTGCATCTCTACCCATTTCTCAAATTCTTCCCTTGCTATTTACACATCAAGACATCTGGGATTTGGCTTCCAGCACCTGCTATAGGAAGCTGGATTGTGCGGCTGAAAATATGCTTTAAAATGGCAAAATTTAAATTAATATTCCTTCTTTAGTTCAAAAGAAGTATGTTTTCAAATCTGGTTGTTCTAAACAAATAAACAGTTTGAAAACATCAATAACAAAACAAATATCCAAATCTGAAGATCTTGATAAAAGAATTAGAAAAAAAAAATGAAGGCTACAACACATAGACTGAAAACAGACTCTTGGTCGTTTAGACCTGGAAGACTCTACGGCACATCTGTTTAACATCTTTCTGTTTGAACAACTCTGCCTTGAAAAACCTTCTACACCAATGACACACAGAATAAAAGGTTATGTTATGACTTTCAGATGCAGACCTGAAAAAGTTTATCCACTGGACTGCACCATTCACTCTTGCTACTTTTGATTCGGTTAGAAAGATTTTTGCTTGTGAATTATAATGAATTTTTATAGTTTATGTAAGAAAGATTCAGAGAGAATTTTTACTTGGAGAGAATGGATGTGTTAGTAGAATGTTTTAGTTTTGATGTCCAAATGGAACTAGAATTTCTTAATAGGGATTTGATAGACTGCATTTTAATGGTGAGCATAGAAGCCTATATACTGAGTCGCAAACCAAAGTACCACATTTGAAATAGGAACATGTTACAAAACCTCCATTGCCATCAACATTAATTGAGAGTTAAACTGAGACAACAGGAGCCTTCTTGTTTCTAGGTGTGTATACAGAAAAATGCATTTCCATCAATGCAGCAAAAGTCATACTTCTGTACCCGCATACGTGTGTGTATGTATGGTATTAGGGAATAGAACCTAAGGCCTTCGCACTGAAGTATGTGCCCAGTCCTTTCTTATTTTGAGACTATCTCACTAAGTCACTAGTTTCCCAGGCTACATTTGAAGTTGTGTTCCTCCTGCTTCAGCTTCTCAGGGTGCTGGAATTATAGGTGTATACCCTCATGCCCAGCTAAAAGTCATCCTCTCTAAGGGGGGATTCTGGCTTGGAATAATACAACAAAATATTAGAAATTCCTTTTGAGATCAGATTGCTACCAGAATCATATCATCTTTGTTTACCCTTTATGTGGTTCTGGGTAAGTTAAAAAAGGAGGGCAGTTTCTATACATCTCAGTTTAGCTGTCATGTATGTGTGTGTTTGTCATATATGTGTGCTTTTTCTTGATCTGCAGGAAGGAAATACTGTCCCCCCCCAATTGCCCAAGAGACTTGCTGCCAGCCTCTTGCCACTGTGTCCTGGCATTTAGCAGGCACATCACAGAAAAGCTGTTGGAAGCTTATTGTGCAAGTGGGCGTGTGAGGGAAGGAGAGATAGCATTTCCTTCAGAGTCACAGACACTCTCTGACCCAGACCAAGGGAGAATCTGCTCTGCAGAGGGCTCCCTGCAAAGGATTTTCCATGTGCATTTTATTATGCCAAAGCCGACTGTGGTGACAAGTTCCACATTAAATAGCTATCTGTCTTCCTTGAAATTTCACATTCTCTTCTCCTTGTAGGGAAAGCGATGTAACACTCTATTGCTTATGTAAACAGCATCATTTAATTAGCAGGTGTCAGCCTTCCCTTTTGGACCATGAAAACTGCATCCTTCCTACTCAGATGCAGTCACAGATATTGGTTACATAGTGATTTACCTGTGCTTTTGGTGACAGTAGAGTGCATATACCAACATCCTTAGTAGCCAGAAGTTTTCACTGGGGAAATAAGTTTAGTATATTGCTATTAATTTGGTTTAGAAAATAGCTACAGAGTCCTCTGATGAATAAGATGTAGCAGAAACACATGGTTTTCGTTATTCAATAACTACCCTTCTGCAAAGGAAACATGGTCTATTTCCCATTTGAGAAGGAGCTTACAAAAACTAGTAAATATGGAAAGAGGGCTACACATGTACTATAATTTTATTGAATAGTTCTCCTCATGCACTTATATGTCCTTCCCCATCCCAAGTCTTCAACATACTCACGCAGCATGTCCACATAGATGTATTCCCAGTTGGTATTAGCATAATCATTACCACATTATAAACAAGCCTGTAGAAAAACAGCCTGAGAGATTTAGATGGCTTCTTTTATAAATGAAAGGAGGTGGGGGTAGAGAACTAGATATTTTGGGAACAAATTCTTCTTTTTCCTCCCTCTTTAAAAAATAATTTCTTGGCTCTTATAAACCTCAGTTGATACCGTGGTCTGAGGATGTGGATTTGGAGAGTCATGACATACTCAGTATTCCTGGATGAAGGTCAGTGAAAGCTTTTCCATCAAGCCCTTCTGCTGGAAGAAGTCCTTTGATACAGAAATATCAAGACTTTTTCTTTCCTATTAAAGTACAATAGGCAAACATTTTCCTTCTAGTTTCATGTAGTTCCTGTTGGTCAAGGTCTCTGGCTCTTTTTTTTTTTTTTTTTTTTTTTTTGCTGCACCAGGTATCGAACTCATAACCTCACACTTGCTAGGCAGGCGCTTAGGCCGCTGAGCTAAATCCCCAGCTCTTTCTTTCTTTCTAGTGTACTTTCTCCTGGAGTTAACTAGATGAGAAAGCCTGACTTAATGGCTATTTTCAAGTTCACTGCCAAGACCAGAAATATAATATGATGTAAAATATACCCTTACCTGAAAACTTGGTGACATTAAATACTGTTAGATCTTGGCTTAGTTGTTAAAAGAACTTCAGACAAAGGAAGGAAAATAATTTTATGAAAGTAAGAGCTGATCCATGTGTTCAGGTTTTAACAGATCAGACAACAGGCTGCAAAGAGATTTAATGTATCTTTCTTACTTCCCCTCTTTCCTTCCTCCCCTCCCTCCTTCCCTTTTTTCTTTCTTCTTTCCTTCCTTTATTCTATCCTTCCTTCCTCTATTTGATTTTTACAGGAATACAGAGAATAAGTGTGTTAACCACTGAAGTATTATGTGTATTTTCTGTTAAGCTTCTGTCGCAGAGATACATACATACAGTCCTCTGGAACTGTGTGATTAGAATAAAGATAACTATAAGTGGGCTTGAGGTAATGCATTTACTGGGGTCTTACTATCACTTCTGTAGCCTAGAAATATGTTTGTGAGATTGTCTTAATTGGTTCAGCCATCTGTATTTCTAAAACTAGACTTTAATGTATTATTGATCACATGAATCTCAAAATTTGGGAAGTTAATCTTCAAGACACTATTTAAAGTCTTTCAATTTCAACAATAGAATTTCTACTTGGAATTTAACATGGCTTTTTCTTCCTAGACTAGATCTGATTCAGATGTAATTACCACTGTGTATAGCAGACCTATCATAAAGTCTGTTTGAACTACTGGAAACTCACTTTAACCTTTGTGGAATATCTTCAAATTGCATTAAGTGCTGAAATTATTCAATGTTTTATTATAAATAAATTATCTGATGTAAAATGTGTTATTCTCACAAATTGGCTTTTTCTATGATGAAGAAAGTGAATTAAATTAAAACAGGCTTATTTCAAAGTAATGTGCCTATTTTTCCATTATATGTTTGCAAAGTTAATAAAGTAACTGATATTGTGAATACTTTGCCAAAAATCAGGGCTTTTCCAGGGTTCACAATTAAACCAAGATGTCCAAAACAGCTTGCTTAATGTATTATTTATTGAGCACTGATGGAATTTCAGTGTAGTATATGACAACAAAGTCAACCCAATGTATTCACAGTTTGAATAAGAACCTCTAAATATTGTTTATCATTGATAGTAAAATTTTAAATTTATAGGACAAAGAACCATCCAGAGGGATTTATGTTCTCACATACTCATATTATGGATGAGAAATTAGATGTTTAGAGAAAAGAAGAGACTGAATTTATTTATTTTTTTGCCCATATTCTGCAGCATCTTTCTGACTGGCTGAATAC
The DNA here is from genome assembly GCA_004365215.1 of Cuniculus paca. Taxonomy (NCBI): domain Eukaryota; kingdom Metazoa; phylum Chordata; class Mammalia; order Rodentia; family Cuniculidae; genus Cuniculus; species Cuniculus paca. The sequence continues at coordinate 9,150 of RJWT010010866.1, read as the reverse complement.
TTAACCTCTGACCTTCTCCAACTGCTGTCCAAACTACATACTACAGTAACATTAATCATCTTTAAATGTGACTTTTACCAGGAGTCCCTTCTGTATTAGTCAAGTTTCTCCAGAGAAACAAATTAATAAGATATAGATATATAAGATATATATTATATATTATTCTGTATAATAAATCCCACATAGGTCATATATGATATAACAAAACTTCTGGGCTAGCTTAGGCTCAGACATGTAAGTTATCACCGTGTGTAGCAGACCTATGATAAAAGCTATTTGGTCTACCAGAATCTTACTTTCACCTTATATATTAAATTCAATATAAGTAATTATGTATATTTAAAATCATGTACTTATATACATATGATTTATTATAGAGAATTGAATCATATAATTACAGAGGTTCCAGAAGTTCTATGATTCCCAGTTGGCAAACTGGAGACCTAGGAGAACTGGTGGTATAATTTCAGTCTGAGGCTAGTGCTGCAGGTCAAGGAGCCTGGAAAGTAAAGTTACCTCTTATTCAGACTTTTTGTTCCCTTCTGGTTTGCAACTGATTTGGGTGAGGGTCCACCACTTTATGGAGGGCATTCTGTTATAGTCAAATTCAGACATTGATCTTATTCAATAGCAGCCTCATAGACATACCCAGATAATGTTTGATCAAATGTCTGGGCACCTCCTGGTCCATTTGACTTGAGACATAAAATTAACCATTATGCTTTCCTTAAAAATAATAATAGCTATAATTTTTCCTTGTCTTTTGGTAGATCATTTTATTCACCTCAAACCTTTTTTTGTAGATTTGCTCTTATTTCAGACAAATAAAGGAGTATTAACTTGCTCTGAAGTACTAAGATAATCTAGTGTTTTCTATTATGAAAGAAGTAAATGTTTGTCATAAAATATATATCATAGACATAAAAAAGAAGGAAATAAATATTTTCTTTAATTCATAGATCAGAGCTAACCTCTAAAGAGTTTTGGATTTGTGTGTATATGATTACTTTTATAAAACATTATATGCGATATATATTCTAATGTATTATTTTCTGTTTACTCACATCTACCTACAAAAGGATTCTTTTTAAGCACTGCCCAGTATTTGCCTTATATTCCATAATTTAACTAATCCACTACTGAATATTGTTTCAACAGCTACTTACATAGACTTCTGCGCACATGTGTGATTAATCTTTTAGAAAAAAACTTTTTCAAAGAAAACAAGAGACACTATGGTAGCCACTGTTTATTTCCTGTTGTCTCATTTTGAAGTCCTGTATTGCTTGCATTGTTCTGTTCTAATCTGCTTAGTTCTGCTTTGTTTTGTTTTGTTTTGTTTTGTTTTATTCTCTTTAAAGTTAAAAAAAAGAACTCTTACAAGTGGAATTGTTATTTTCCATGTTGCATCAACTAGTCATGATTTTGCTTCATTTTTACATATAATGCTAGTGCTATTTTCTATAATTTTCTAATCTCTTCCATTTAGTGACCTCAGGTGTGCAGTCTTGTATTTTTCGCTTATGCTAATTGTAGTCCTCCAAGAAAGCTATCCTCCACTTCTTGGCTTCTCCTTTTTAAAGACTTTAAGTAAATTTGTAGGTTCACAGAAAGATTGAGTGGAAGATACAGAGATTTCCCATATTTCCTTTTCACCTACACATGCATACCTTTCCCTATTATCAACAGTCCCCATGACAGTGGTACAATCCATGAATCTACACGTATTATTATTATCTAAAGCCCACAGTTTACAGTAGGGCTCACTCTTAGCGTTGTTCAGTTTGTAGGTTTTAACTAATGTATAATGACACATCTCTTATTGTAATATCATACTAGTTTCACTCCCTTAAAAATTCTTTGTGCTCTTACTTTTTATCCTCCTTTAACCTCCAATCTATGTCGTTTTTCCCCCTCTGCTTCTTGAGGGAATTTTCTACTTTTGTGTCTAATTATGAGCAAATAGGAAATAATTGATTTGTTAGTGAAGCAATGTAGGTTGACTATTTTCAGTTCAATAGACTAAAATCTAAAGAAACTGCTATGTATAATTTCTATTAGCTTTGAGGTTTGGACTGGTTGCAAGACAATTGAAATGTGAATAGTATGTTTCTCAGTCTTCTCATCAATTGCCACAAATTATCAAACACTTTGTGTAGGTTATTGTAAAGGTCATACTGCAAAGACATTCAAGAGATACTATTTCTTCTGTAAACATACGGCTAACATTACAGGTCATGTACAAATTATTTTGAGTCCAGAATAATTGTGCTTGTTTTTGCATGACATTCTGTGAAAAAATTGATTTAACTAGTGGCATGGACACTGCCATTTGTGAATATGACATTTGTGGTCAGTGAATTCTTTGTACTTTTATTTGATATTTGGTCTGATGATATAGACTTTATGTAAGATTGACTAATGAACTATGAATATGAAATTTATATTAAAATAGAATTTTTTAATAATAACTAAAAATAAACATTAATAAGTTTTGGAGTGTTGGCTTAATTTCATTTGAGTATGAAGTTAGAGCAAGTGTTTATGAAATGCTAGCTTTTGTCTGAGGCCTGCTCAGGAGGAAGACATAAGGAACATATAACAATGTACTTCTGCCTAAGATGTCTATTATTTAGTTGGAAATTTGGATGTACACAACTCTGTACTGTATCATTTTTCAATGATGATGAAACCAGGCCCTAATGTAATGTGGTTTGAACATAAAGGCAAGAATAGGTATTGTGATAAAGAGGATCAAGGAAATGTTCAACGAGTAAAAGACATTTGAGCACAAGCTTAAAAAGAAAAAATAGGAGTTGGCTTGGGAGTTGTGAAAAGTGAATTATAAGTGTAAGAACAGCATGAGGAGGCAGCACAGACATGGGAACATATAATTGTTTTTGGACTATTGAAGAGTCTCATGCACAGAAGAAAAAGTAAGATACAACTAGAGAGGTAGGATAAGGTGAAACTAGGAATATCTGCTGCTGCTCTACAGAAGTTCAGAATTCTTGTTATAGGCAGGAAAGGCAACCAGGAGAGGATTTTAAGCAGGAGATAGCTCAGATAGGCTTGTTTCTTAGGATAATTACTCTGACTTTGTCACGAAAGATGGATTTTTAAAGGCCAAACACTGGCTGTCTCCCCTTTCTCCTAGCCAACCCCCACCCTTTTTTCTCTAGGCTTCTCCTTTATCTCTCTCCCAACAAGTTGGCTCTTACTTTTTATCCTTGAACAATAGTTCAAGATGACTATCAACAAAATAGATATATGGTTCTGTGTCATAGTGGTTCTGTCACCTGGTGCAGAGACACTAACATAATTTAAAATTCCTTGGATTATGTGGGTACCTTGGAGCCTTCAGTACTTTTATAAATATCAATACCTTCCTTGTACCTTCTCATCTCCTGTGTGTTATATTCCATCTCATACTGAAGGCGTGTGTGTGTATGTGTGTATGTGTGTTAATTGTTGCTAGTAGTGCTAAGTATTACCAGTATCTAATATTGTAGACTTCTTTTTAGATCGTATACTTCCTTGTGATTTAATTAAAGACTGGAACACCCAGTCTTTCATGAGGTTTCATTTGTCTTCTGGCACAAGTTCTGCACCATCCCATTTCTCTTTTGGACAAGAAGACAGGAGTAGGGGAAGATCTCACCAAAAACTATTGATTACTGTTTGGGTGGAAGACAGCTTTTGTTGCCCCCCACCTTTGCTCACACTGAGACATGCATTATAAACAAGTATCCTTACAGGTTCTGATCTAGAGACTCATAACCAAAAATAGTTATCTGAGAACCAAGTGAAGAAAAGTGCTAACTAAATGTACTAAATAATCATTTGAGTACTGCCAGAAAATACAAATGCAATTTCATTTGGTCACTCACCAGTTTCACTTCCTTTGTAGAGCTTTCCCCAACAAAAATACCCACTCTGCATTTTGCTCTCTCTCTCTTTTGCTGATTTTCAAGGTATTCTAAGTGTTTTATGAAGTACTCACACATTTTTACCTCTTTTTCCTAAGAACCCATTTACTATCTTTCTAAAGGTAGGCTTACAAAATCTTGTTGGAGTACTTTCCTTCTGCTTGTTTCCTCTTCTTTCCTCTTGTCTTTGTCAGGCCCCTGTGGCAACCTGTTCCAGACCTTCAGGCTACATGTATATCTCTACCCTCCCAGAGTCCTTGGACCCTCTGCATCCCAGTGGGCGAAAGTCACGGCTTCCCAGGCCCTCCCAGGATCCCTTCTGATTGTCCTCTTGGAAGACTTTTTTGTTGTTATGGATCACAAACTTTTACCTTCCTATTTCCCACTTTACCTTTAGTTAAATCTCTTGTGGGGACTTTGGATTTTAAATTGAAATGCTGCTTTCTGGCATGAGAGGCTTACCTAAGTTCCACCTGAAAACAAAGTTCTTTTTATCTTCTCTTGGGCTATTCTGTCTCCATGGAGGGAGAAAAGTGACTTCCAGGCTGAATGCTACCAGGAGTACAATCACTTCTATAGACACATTTAACCTTTATTCAAATATAACTTTAGAACATCTTTAAGCTATCTCTCACAAGGTTCATAAACAGAGAAATGATTTAATTAAATCGCAAGGAAGTAGATGATCTAAATCAGAAAGAGAAACAAATATATTTTGTGCTCTGTCATAATAAACATTGATAATTTAGGCTGAAGCATATCCATTCCTTTACTTAGCATCACCTGACAACACCATATATGCTTGTTTTTGTGGGTGAGAGGACATGGTAGAGGCTTGGTCTTGTGTATTGGATGCCATTTGTCCTTGTTTCTGTCTGCGATAAGCAACTGGAGAGACAAAAACTCGAATGACTAATGATAGTGTGGTGGGAGAAGTGCTACTCACGCTATAATTATACGAAAACAGGACTTTAATAAAGAGTGAATAATTCCGATCAGCACAGGAAGTTGCTTTGAGATAGTAGTGCTCAGTTAACCAATCTGAGTGCCTGTGAAGGGAGATTGTTAGCTAGATTGGATTGGGATCTGACCAGTGGATTGGCAGAGCACAATTTGGGTGTATGTGTGTGGGGTCGTGGAGGTATGACCTTGGGTATGTTATCTAGTTCCTGACCTCTTCCTCTCTAGCACTGTTCCTCTGCTGTGCTCCCTGTCCACCATGAACTAAACACCTTTGTTCCACCATACCCTTCTGCCATGATGTTCCTGCCTTGGAGCCAGCTGATCATGGACTGAATCCCCAGAAACTGTGAGTCAAATAATCCTCCTCTTTGAGTTGTTGGTGTTGAGTGTTATGTCCTTGCATTGGAAAAGTTAACTAATACAGATAGAGAGGAAGAAGGGCAACTTCCACAGGTCAACATTATACCTGGCTTGCATGCTGCAAGAAGCCTCTAGGCACCTTACTCAGAGTCTATAAGAATTATTGAACTTGAGCTCCACCATCTTGGAGGACTTTATCAATCTTTAAGGAGCCAGAGTTGTAGAGAACAAAAGCAACTATGAGGTGCTGGGGAATTGTTTTTGAGAGGTTACAGGGCACTGCTCCCTGTGTTAGATGACACTTTCTCTTAACAGTGTGGCAGCAAAGCAGGAACATCTGTTTCCATGTGACTATACTGTGAACACATCGAAAAGGACAGGCTGTGGTTTAGTGCAGCCTGTGACTTTGGAGGAATTTCATATGGAGAGAATTCTGCTCTGTGGTTCTGAAATTAGGGAAAAGAGGAAGTTGCTTTTATGACTGTGGCATAAGGGGCCCCTCTACTCTCCATACCTCTTTCTTTTTCTAATTTGTAACCATTTCCTGGCTGACATTCATGTTGCATGCTTTTTTTCATAAGTTACCCTGTGCCTACATCAGTTAATGGTGGGGGTGCTCTCCCTGAGCCTGGAGCCCAGTCTCTGCACCTATGCGCCCTGCTAATAGATCACATAGGGCCTGCTGATGGCCTGCGAGGCCAGCTGGAATGACTCAGCCCTGTGCTCATCTGTCATGATTTCTGTGAATTGGGGGTTTGCCTAGCTTGCTCCACTTATTTCCTTTGTCAGCACGACTGAGATCAAAGTGCAAAAAGGATACATAAACGATAACTTAGAACTAACCAAACTCACTGGCTATAGTGTGGGCAAAGTCTTCTATCACACTTTCCCCAAAGGCATGGAAGGAAGAGGGAAAATTACGTTTAAATATAGTTTGTCTTGCCCAGCCACTTCCAGCCATCACCCAACCCCCACTTTATTTCCTGAACCCATAATAGTTGTATTAATCAATTGGTTCAGGGACTTGAGATTTCCTGACCTAATCATAGGATTTGGGAAATCCTGATTTCTGTTTACATGAAGCTGTGGTTGTGATTACAGACTTTGTACCTGGCTGACCTCACATCTTTCATTCCATATTCAGGCTTTGAGATGGCATAGCCATTCTCCTGAAGAGTGGGCATGAATTATCTGTGCTTATCATCATAAGTAGAAGATAATTTACTTCTAGAGTGCATTTTGTTTAAAATAATATGAACAAAATTGTTAATAATGGCAACAATAGTTTATGCAAATAAGTGAATAGGTAGTAGTTACCTTGGGGCTTATGATTCAGATTTTTAAAAAAGTCATGGAGTTTTTCTAAGTTTTTTTTTTAAAGTAGTTTTTATTTTATTTTTTAATTTTTTTGTGGCGCCAAGGATCGAACTCACGACCTTGCGCTTGCCTGGCAGGCACTTAGAATTTTTCCAAGTTTTTGTCCTGCTGTATTCTCCTTTTCTTCAAAATGAATATTGATTCTCTAAAGAAAGGGAGTGATAAACTGGCATTATAGCTTCAAGTGAAGGAATACTTGGGAAATAACTTTCCAAGAGGAATCATCCTCTTAGAAAAATTCTGTTCTGATATCGCAAGATGCCTTTTGTTAGTTGGAAAACTTTATTGGATATCTGGGTTGACGTTGTCTCTAAGAGTTGTATTATATAGAATAGACATGGCATTTCTATCATACATTAAGCCCTTGATTAATGCCATGGTATGTGCTTAATATTTGCTTTATCAGGTGATTTTGAATTTTTTTAGAATAACCAATGAGAATTCATCCATGGGTTTCCAGAAATCATAGGTGGGCTACATTATTCCTCTCATTCCTATCTGGAAATATCTATATCTATATCTATATCTATATCTATATACAGATATATCTGTATATCTGTGCCTCCAACATGAAGACTGATAATCATTAACTGATAGTAGAAAGTTAAAGTATAAACTATCACTACCTTCTCTGCTAAGCTACGATATTATTTGTGGGTGTATATGTGTGTGAGAGTGAACTCTGGTATATTTAAAACATCCTGTTTCTTTTCCTAGAAAATATTGTGTTAGGAATATCGAGGATGCCCTCAATCAGAGTATCCTTCATATCAGACACTACCTCGGGGCACTTCCAACTCAGATTAGGTCTTCCTGGTTGGCTGTAGTCGATCCTGACACTTCTCTGAATTTCATGTATCACATTTATAAAATGGTGGTAATAATGACAAACACAAAAGAGCTTTAGGAGGATTAAATTAGCAGAGAAAATATATGAAGATCATTGCTTATTGTCTTGAACTTTGCATCTGGAGTGAGCAGATCCAGATTTGACTCTTGACTTTTCTACATAAAAGCTCTGTAACTTTGGGTGCTGCATGTACCTCTCTGTCTCAGCAATCACTGCTGTAAGACATGTAAGGAGCATAGGGCCTAGTGTAGAATATGCATGCAATAAATGTTTGATATTTATATTAAATTGTAAAAACAATGCACATGTTAACTTTTGAATGCTGAGCTAATAACAACACCAGCTGAAGATAGGTGTTTTTTTTTTTAACCTATTCTAATGGGTCTGGAATTGGAGAGTTTAGTGGCAACTAGATTAGCATATTGTTAATTTATAGACTGCCAGCTATGTGAGGGGATTGAGTATATATGTAGGTTTAGACTAAAAGTATTGGCACATAGATGTGTCTTAAGGACACTTGGTATTATTTAACTTGTCCATGTTTCAGAATTCTTGTATGGTAATCATGAAAATTAAACAGGATTTATGTGGTTGCAGCTTCTCTGTACTAAGTTTTATTGTGTGACTAACACTACCGATGATTGTTTTGAGGGTAAGAATGAATTTGACATTTCAGCAAAAAAAGAAAACTTTCACAGGAGAGGAACATTGTGTTTATTGATATCTGTAGTCTGCAGTCTGCATAATAATGTTCTTTTGTCTTTTCTTCACTGTTTGTCAAGTTTATCACTATCGTTTTTCATATATTTTCTTACTCTGTACAGTCATACTTCAGAGCCTCTAGCAGTTATTTCCTCTTTCAGGATCTCTCCTTTCAGATTCATTTTGCTCACTTTACCAAAAGAATTTACCTGGAGCTCAATTTCTGTTCATTTCACGTGCATGACTAATGGTACTTCTTTCCACACTACTTTGACAGTGCCTTGAATTCTGTGTTTGTAAATCTCCCCTGCATAGCCTGCCCCACTAAATTATGCTATTCTATATAAATCTTGCTTTTATATCTTATATCCATGGTCACTTCTCAACCATTTCTCTGTAGAAAATATCTATTCTTCTGCATCTTTTTTTATTGTAACTGTAGATGTTTTGAATGATGTTAGTGAAAAACTGTTATGGGTCACCCATATGTACAATTGTTCAAGCAGGCAAGATCTTGAAAAATTTTATTTTTTAGAAGTACAAAAAGGACGTCTCTTCATATACTAAGGAAGTTTGTTTTTTATGTGCACACGCAGTACTGACATACAAAGTCAACATTGTGATAAAGCACTTTCTCAGAGTCATATTTACAAGAGCCTCATAAAACAAATGAGAACTCTCTGAGACTCTTTATTCAGTTTTTAATCCACTATTGGAAATGATGTAAAGATGAAATGCACAGCATAGCAAATCGTAAAAAAAATTATGATGACAGTTTAAAATGGTGGGGAAAAATCTAAACTAAAAAGAAAGCGTAACTTTTAAAAAAGTGTATTATAGGGATACTAGATTGTGGGTTGTTGCCCAGAGGCATTCCGTAAGAGCTGACTGAGTTTAATGATCATCAGCCATATCAGCTATGTCTTACATAGCAACCAATACCAGCTTTGCTTTGCTCTGCTCTGCTCT
>RJWT010010865.1:0-17947 GCA_004365215.1 Cuniculus paca | reverse complement strand
ATACACAAGCTACTTATACACCAGCATTAGCAAAATAAAAATGAATTGTGAGCAATAAATTCTTTTTACTGCTTTTGTGGGGTCTTACAATATGCTGAAGTCTGCATCATATCATTGAACACTGTAAATAGTGAACCAAACTGCTCGCTGTTGGGATTTTTTTAAATAAAGAGCTCCACCTTGTGGGAGCACATGCTTAACCATATTACATGAAATGGAAGTCAAATATGAAGAGTCTAAACTTTTTAAATCATTTTTATTTTATATTGTATTAAACTCTCAGTGTAGAAAACATCATACTTTTCCCCAAGAAAAGATGAAAAGAATTTGAATCTTCAATTATTCATATTTCATGAAACAATAAAAATTCATTGCAAAATGGTAATTACTAATGATTACCTTTGTGTGAACATTAATTTCCTTAGAACAAATAGCATATTGTGATAAATGGAATTATAAGAAACTATGTATAGGACCTAATAAAAATATCCTACTTTTAAAATAAGGAATCCTAAGTAGAAAGAGTATATTTAGTGTTTTCAAAGATTTTTATAAAACTAATGGTGACTTAGGCATATTATGTAAACATCATTTATACTTATTTGACTTATAGTTGATCTGTTGTTAGATGTTACAACACATTAATTTTTACTGACCTGTACTGGGAAAGAGATTACTTATCAAAAATGAATTGTGTTATCTTAATAAGAATGGTATAACACAACACATTTATTGTCTATGCAAAAGTAATTATTTTTCTAAAATGTATGACACATTATCCTTTTATTTTTAACAATGAATATTTAATGCACCTATGGTTTACTGTGACTTAATTTGAAAAATCTTAACATTGGTGTGTTAAAGTGTTCCTAGTTCTTTTAGACACTTTGTATTTGATACTGTTTCATCTCATTCTGCTTTCAAAGGTTGGAATGATGTTTGTTGATAGTACTCTTCAGTAGGGAGCTCAGAGTTGGAAATTAGTTCTCTCCCTAAATATAAAGAGGATATAGATTTAATTATCTTTTAAAATCAAACACTGTAGTTGTATTTTAAAATCCCAAATCATCTTACTACTTTCAAATGTGAAATGCAGAATAAAATTTTCTATGTTGAAATTGCAGAGTAAAATTTTTTTCTTGTTTTCTTTAAAAATTATTGTTTAAAATATAAGATTTTGTTGATTCAGATGTTTTTTCCACTGTGTTCTAACATGGTTGAGTCATGAAATCTTTATGCAATTATTTCTATTGCAGAAAATCTTTGAGTTTTCCAGTTTGTGCTGTTTTAATTTAGACTATTTAAGATCGTGAATATTGCTCCAGTGATTCAGAGAGGCAGAAAACGGCTATATGGATTTTACTACTTAAAGGCACGGACACTCCATAGAATGTCCACAGGGGGCACATATGGAGGTGGGAGGGAAGGAGGGAAAGGAGAAAAAAGAGAGAGAAAAGGAGAGAGAGAGAGAGAGACAGAGAGAGAGAGAGAGAGACAAAGAGAGAGAGATAGAGAGACAGAGAGAGAGAATGCTTTTATGAGTCAGGTATGTCATCCAAAAAGGCTTCCTGTAGAGTTTCCATATTTGGGTTCAAAGAAACAGATACAAGTTGAAGACATGAGCTCCAGAAGGTTGTCCTTTTTATTAGAGTGGTCACTGTGTCATATGTACACAGTGTTATTTTATTACTGTATGTGAGAGGTCCTTGGTGATAAACAATCAGCACTTACTAAGTAAATGATCTACATTTTGACGCATAGGATGACATTAATGGTGGTTCAAAAGAATAATCATATATTTAGCCTACAGTTGTATGCAGTGACAATTCAGGGTGGAACATACATGGCAGTTCTACTATGTGGGCTATGCTTAGGTGAGCTTGGATAGGCTTGCTCACATAACTGCAGTCAGTCGTCACTCAAAGGATCTGACTTTAACTAGATGGTCCCTCCGGGACAACTCATCTAGTGTGGGTCCCCATCCACAGGCAGACTGGACCAGGCATGTTTAATACGCAGCACTGCCACATAACACAAGACTTAAACAGAAGCATAATAATCTCTGGAGGATCAGATTCAGAAATTACACAGTTTTACTTCTGGATCATGTTTTAGGCCACAGTAAATTGCAAAGTCAAGGTGTGAAATTATGCTCCTCTTGGTAATGGGGAAGATCTGCAAAGCATTATGACTACTTTTGTAATCTACCACAACTAGAGTGTGACCATGGAAATAGAAATGGAAAATACAGTGATATAATAATCAATGGGACTTGGAATGTATGAAAAAGTTTAGAAGAGAAAAAATGCCAGCTAAATTATTTGAATTATGTGATGTAGCTATGGAAAAGCAATGTAATTTAGATGGATAAATATTTTCAATGAAGTTGATCTGAAAAATCCATTGCATTTTGCCATAATTCCTTCCCCTAAATCTATCCTTATATAAGTCATGTAATTTCTTTAAATTCTCATGTGTTTGTTCACCTACAAAAAATTCTGTGTATAATTGCTGCTGTTGCGTGATACTTAGCATCAGTAACTATGTACTCAATAAAATAAGGGCTCAAAAATGGCATGATCAAGGAATGTAATCATTATGAACTGCAAATATTTACTAATAAAAATATTATCCAAAGTGTTCTAATCACTTTTTTATTGCTGAGAAAAAGCATCCAACACCTATAAGTTAAAGGAGCAGAGGTTTATTTTAAAAAATAACTTGAGTTCATTCTTTGTAGGAGGCTTTTTGTAGGAAAATTGCTTGAGATCAGGAGTTTGATGCCAGCAATAGAACAAGGCCTTATTAAAAACAAAACAGTAATTCTGTTCTGTTGAGCCCAAAGAGATAAAAATTTCTTTGTAGAGCTGATAATTGGAACCCTGAGAATACAAGGATTCTTGAGCAAAAATCTGTGCAAGAAAAAGAAGAGAGAACCAAACCTAAATATTTAGGAATGTAGAAGATTGAGCTATGACTAATTTGGCAAACTCAGTCAGATATGTAGGACAAGATGAGGTTTTGGTTGCTGTTTGCTTTTCTGGCACTGTTTCTGCTCATTCTTTCCAGTTATTACCATCATCACCAACTGTTAGAATCCTATTCTTTTGCAAAGCATTATTTCATGTATCTTCTGCTGTCTATGCTTGATCATCTCAGTCCAAAGTATATTATTTATAAATAATAACAAAACAAAAATATTTTAACTAAATAAGAATATCCAAGATTCATAATATAAAAGTTTCAGTATTGGTACAACCTGTTGTGACTGTATCATGTATTTTATTGCTAACTTTAGGAAAACAAGAATCATTGACTGGGTAGATTTATTGGTACATGCGCTTAAAGAGAATGTATGTGAGTCATTCTGGAGGTGGGAAGGAATGTGGGTGGTTGTATTTTATTTTTCTAGGCTGTGGGAGGTATTTTGATATGTTGAGGATATTTCAAGGCTTGGGAGTGAGTGTTCTATTGTAGTTTCTATATTATTTTGTCAGAGATGTGCTGAATGTTGTTTATCTCGCAGATGGTATTTGGAAATTTGATCCAGATGAACATGTTTTAGGAGGAAAAAACTATGTGGGGGATTGATACTGGTCAAAAATACTCCTACAATATTCATCTGGTAGTTGTTATTGTTTTTGTAGTTTTATTTTGTTACTCTATTAGAGAGGTATTAGGCGATGAGCAAGATAGTTGGCTTTCATGTTTGACCCTTATGAACTCTGAAAAAGGAAGTGAAAAGTGGCAGGGAGCAAGATAAGAAATAAAAGGAGGAAATTTCAAAGTATATTAGCATGTGAAAGAATATTTTACACAAAGACAGAAAAAAATTTTTATTATTCACCATATTAAGTAGATATCTCTTTAAATCTTTATATAGAGACCACAAATACAAACATTGATTGCAATCCTACACAGATCTTATGCAAATATAAGTAATTAAGCAAACATTGATCCAGGACCTATCCCCAACTATTTACTCATTTTTCTTTATAAATAACAACAAAAATTTCAAAACTCATGGTGACAAGTATAGCTATGAAAACTATCTGTCACTGTAAAGCTACATTTGTCTAACATAGAGATATTTGCATTGCTTTCTGAGCTCTAGTTCCACTTTACTTGGAATATCATGTAATTTCTAAAAGTACAAATTCAGTGCTACACTCATGTTTTCTCCTGTGTTCTTTATTTTGCTCAGTGGTTCTATCAACTATACAGATTCTCTAGTTAAAATCTATAATATTACTCTTGAATCTTTCTGTCTTTTTTCCTGAAATACCTTCTCAACATCAACTTCCATCACTTCAGTCTTCAGAATACATGTGAAACCCAACAACTTTCTTTTCACAGCCACAACTCTGGTCCCTGGCATTTGTGTTTCTCAACTAGACCTCTGCAACAGCCTCCTCCTTAAATGCCTTACATAGACTATCTATCTCTCAAGGTATTCCATTCCAGATACTCTTTGAACATGTATATCTGAGCCTATCAGAGCTGCAGTGGCACACCAAAGGAGCAGTAGCCAGGAGTGAGACTCGCTGGGAATTACATGGACAAAGTATCTATGTTTGGAGATGGACATTGGTGTCAGTGATGAACTATCAGATCTGAGGAGACTTACAACTGAAAAGGCAGGCTGTAGAATAAGTAGATATTCAAGTTAAAAATAGTAGTAATAGGAATAGTGGTTGAACTGATGAAGTCATCTGGGAATTGAAGTCAATAATAAATGAAAATAATTGACTATGGATGAAAAGGGGAAAGTTCACATTGATTAGATAGCAATGAGAAGGAAGAATAATAATTGCTAGTGGTATGTGATAATTGCTAGTGGCATGAATCACAGAGGAGAAGACAGTTGAAGCAAGAACTAGGAAGAAAACTTTGGCAGTGGAGGGAAAGGACAATACAACTTCTCTTTTTTTGGAAGTGAGCAAAAGCATACAACCGCTCATAAAAAGGACACAGAATTCATATGTTCCTATTTCTTTTAGGATTTATGAGTTTTGAAGAGAAACATGCTCTTTTTCTTATGTGTCGTATATCCTAGAGTCTGAAACTATGTGTATCTTTTCATGGAGAGTAAATCGTGGCCACACAGCTCATAGTATGTGCACATGGCCAACAACGTATAGGTCTATGGCTGTCTTTTTTCCCTATTAACCTTTAAGCTCTCAGGTAACTGGAAATAATTTGTCTTCAGTCACCATTGCCAAGCATCTTTCTTGGCATATAAGTACTTAGTACAAACTGGTAAATACACTATATGCTCTTACTTATTTGATTCTTACTTGATTCTCAGGCTAAGCCCACTCATGGTCTAACAGGGTAATCAGCAGTGGAAGCAAATGCAGAAGTTATGATTTGGTATTAGAAGGTATAGTTGTAGAAAATGACTCCACACCATGGGATCTTGGTGTAGAAATAGCCATATCTTGAAATAGTACAAAAAAGAATCCAAATATTTGCCAGATAAATGGGAGTAATGTATAAAAAGGAGTAATGTATAAAAAGAGCAATCCAGAAAAAGGAAATAGCAGGGAGTACAGGGAAAGAGGAATTAAACCATGGGATTTTTTTTAGGAAGACACCTGACAGCAAAAGTGTAGAGAGAGTGCTTGATAAAGAAAGGTAGGCTGATACTTCTGAAGGGTCTCATTAAATTTCACTTTAAATATTCAGAACATTGTCTTGTAACCTGTGTGTTCTTCACTTTTTTTAAATGTCAAGGAGTTGTGATCAACACAAATTGATTTGTGTTTGGGATTTATTAAACAGTGTCAGTGTAGAGACATACTTCTAGAGACGGTAACGGAGATATGCATAGAGTCCACAGATGTGATGGAAAACCAGATAAAGTGTTATTTTACTGTATGTGTGTAGATTCTTTTTCATATTGAGCAATAAGTATCACTTTTGGAAGATGGGTAAAGTACAAAAAATTGACAAGCTGTGGAAGCTAAAATTATTATGTACAAGAAAATGCTGATAAAACTTTGATTTTTCTATGCTCTAAATCTTTCAGAGAGAGAGAGAGACTATTACCAATATAAGTCTGTTTTCCCTTTTCAGAATCTAAAGGGCTTGTGAATTTGGCAGAAATGATACCATGTGACTTTCATAGCTAGATCACAAAAAAAAAATACAGCTTCCGCTTGGCAGTTTTCAGTGAGACAGCTCAAATTAGCACGTTCAAAGAGGCTGAACAAGTCAGGCATGGCTGTTCCAGCTAACAGCGCAGCTGGAGTCGCAGCTGACTGGCAGCACCGTCAGCTATGGGACATAAGACAAAGACATTTCCAGATGATCTTACCCACCAACTGTGAGGTCATTTCATGTCTTCCCAGTCGAGGCTGGAGATACTGAACAAAGACAAGCCATCCTTGCTGTAATCTTTTGTAATCTTTAATCTCTCAAAATCTTTTTAAAAATGATTATCTCCTATCATTAAATTTTATACAATATTAAATGGAACAGTGAACGTATTTATGTATGCCTTTATAAGGATAATTTGTATATTGGTGAGTGACATATCTTTCAAATTATTTTTAAAATCCATGCAAGAGATCAGAAGTGTCATAGTTGCTTTCTCGTTGCTGGGACAAAATCCTTGACACCCACAGATTGTAGGGGCTGCAGTCCATAGCCAGCTGGCTCCAAAGGAGAGCAGCATGGAAGAGGGGCATCGTGGAGGAGAAGCAGTCCATGCCAAGGCAGGCATAAATCAGTGCCCGCCCTGTTTTCTAACCTGTCGTATCCCATCCAGCCTTCAAGCCTATTAGTTGGTGCCACCCACACCCAAGGTGGGGTTTCCACACCCAGAGCAATGTTAAACCAATCAGTGGACTAATGCTATTATCATACCCTTGGTCCGTATTCACACACTCTGGATCTAGCCACCTCTGAAAAGTCCTACTTAAGCATGCATGAGGCTTTTGGGGGTGGGGGAAATCGAGATACAAACCATAGCAGTAAGATTACTGCCTATAGTGAAAAGAGCTTCAAGACATTCTTAATCCAAACTCTTTAGAATAAAATGCAAATGTTTCAAGGTTGCTCCCATTGCCAGACGTCAGATAATCTGTAGTAATTATGCAGCAACTAAACCCAAATGTTAATTCTAAGGATGTAAGCAAAATGTTTTAAAATAATGTCATATTACACATTAATGACAATGGTGATATGTTGAAGATTAAAATTATGATATATTGTCATTTGGTAAAGATAACATATGAACAACTTTTAAAAAGTACATTAGTTATAATCATGGGAATAGTTCTGGGAAGTGATAAAAAAAGAAAGAAAAATTCTAACATTAGAAAGAAGGAAAAAACAAGGAATATTAAAAATTGGGGTGAATAACATAGGTGTTTCTTCTCTGGAGTTTTAAAAACTCTTGTGTCTGAAATTTAAAAATTATTACATTGTCTAGCGTGCCTCTCAAAAGTAATTGTAGCTCTAGTAATGCCTCTGAAAATTGTTTTACAATGTGCAGTATTATTCCTTCCAGAAAGAAAAAAAATCACTTTTCGCCACAAGAGGTCAATGCAAAACTTTGCTTTGGGGAAATGAACTGATTTTGACCATTAAAAATTAATGTGCAGGATATGAAAACATCCTTAAGAAAGGGTTGATACTCTCTCCACTTCTGTAGGAAGCGAAGCTACCTTGGGATGGGGCCACTTCCACAGTTCACAGAAAGCCTATGTGCCATTTGCCATAAAGGATAAAAATGAAAATGCTTAGACATTTTTTGCTTCCACAAAATAACTTTCAGAAATCATTTTGGTTTTGTGAAAAATAGAATTAGTCGCATACACCAGGAGCATTCTAATAAATAATGGGGAAGATTCCTTGCCTAATGCACAATTGTATGCCTTGGCCCTAAAATTCATATTGCCAACTACAAAAAGATGCCAATCTTCAAACCAACGGATTATGCAGAGTACCCTGTGAGAATAAAATTCACTATTGCAAAGGTGATGAGTATTTCTAAAAATAAGAGAAGCTTCAATTTTTCGGACCCATATTTTGTGTTGCAGGGCACAAAAATCTCTTTATTAGAAAAAAGTAACACATATTCCAATCATTACAAAGTCAATACTAGCTTAACATGGGAGTACTTTTAAACAGATTTTTACCTTCAAACATTATCAAAGCATCCTATAAAGTCTTAATTACCTGGTTCTTTCATTCTTGGAATATATTTTCTTGCACTGTCAGTAAAAATATAAGCAAGCTATCTATTATTCAACTCCATTTCCCACTCTGATAAAACAAAATGACCTTAGATGCCATTCTATTGAGAACTTATGAATAAATTTATACTGTCCTGTCTTGTCTATCTTCCATTTATTCTCATTATTCTCTATTTAATTATGCAATTTTAATCTATATAAATATTGTGATCCTTAGCTTTATTAAGATTTCTTTTCTTTGTTTATTAACCCAGTACTAGGGCATGGATCCAATAGCTGGTATATTAAATATTTCTCAAGGGAAAATAAACCTTTTTAGTCTAATCATCCCCAAGTTATCACAAAGACTATTGTTTTGTCTTTTGGATAAAAATGAAAAATCCTAGATGTTTTTCAGGTGTTTGAAATTTGAAAGTGTCCTCTATCCCTAGAACTCCATCAAAGTGGAAGGACATTGCAGTATTTTTAGTTACAGTTCCAGTTTTGGGGGTCAGATAGAAACTTGAGCACAAATACCATATTCACCACTTATGTGATCATGATCAAGTTTTTAATATTCAGTCTTATTTTTTTTCTCATTAATATAAGTACCACAAAAGGGTGGACATGAATATTGATAATGAACTAAGTAATTATAACAGAATAATTCACACAGCATAAGTAATCGTTATGTTTCCTAGTCGTGCGGAAACGAAGTGAAGATCCAGTTTGGATTCCAATGGCACTAATCAAATGAGCATGAATGACTGTAGAGCCCTGCTGATATGTTGGGGTTGTCAGAAAGGTGTAGCACCAAAAGCATCTATCTCCATGTAAGTCGGTAATGGTGAACTATTTACAGACCAAGTGTCCAAACTGCACCCCAAAACCCACTTATTTATTGCAAACTGCCAGCATTTCAATTAGACCTGAATACTGAGGTTTTAGTTTAGAAAAAATAATTCATGCATTAACATCTTTTGTCTTAAAAGAAAAACAATAACATAAATGCCATAGGTTCGCCATCACTGATGGAAGCCGTCAAGGCGCTGATAATGACCTTTCTTTGTAAAAGTGGGACCCCCATATACCTCCTGGCATGTTTCTCCTTGACACAGAGATTTAAAGGAATTAAATTTGTAACTAGTAGATTTCCTTTCTAATCCCCAGGGAAAGGGTACAAGTGAGAATTAAATTGTATTATGTAATTCCTATCATCACCTAGAGAAATCTAATGATTAAGTAAGGGAAAATCAAAGAGAGCAAGTATGAGGCAGCAAAGAATTTTAGCTCAATATAGTGTTTCCCCTTTCATCAAAATATTATTAAACTTTTGAATTGACTTGACTTCACTTTTACATTTTAGGAATTTTAGTGCAATTTATACTTGAACACTTTTATATAGGAAATAATATATTGTGTGAATATATACACTGCACATAGACTATATGTATACATATATAATATATATTGCACATACATAGAGTATATAATAGTAGAATTATTATATTTTTTAAATGATGTACATATTATGTTTAAAATAAATGGATAATTTCATCTAATAGTGTTACAAAGTTAATATTGCCCAACAGGTACTTCTGGAATGATTTTGGAAAATTATTGTCATTTCTGTAATAAAAAGATAGACAATTGTATTTTATGAAACAATTTATTTATGTTGCTTTTGTGTTGAGAACATCTCATGTTGTACAAATTACTTGAAATTAGAAAACACAAGCCAGGTGTGGTGATGCACACCTGTAATCCCAGCACAAGAGAGGCTGAGGCAACAGGATCACGATGTTCAAGACCAGCCTGGGCTACATATGATTTCAAGGCCAGACTGAACTACTCGCAAGATATTGTCTCAAAAAATTGAACCAACCAAACCAAACCAAACCAACAGAAAAACAAAAAAACAAAAAAACAAAAAAACAAAAAAAAAACCAGAAACCAGTTCTCACCATTTTTATTAATGGATATTTTCCAGATTTGTATTTTGATAAGAAATTTTAGAATACCTACTATTTTTACGTTTTAACAATACGTAACTATAGAAGCATATGGAATAAGTGAACGTAGTATATACCTCCAAGAATGGAAACAAATGCTGCCTGCTCAATACAATGTGACTTGTTTTTAAACATTACTGACATTAATAACAGACAGTCCCTGTGTGCTAGTGGCAGTGTCAAACCACTTAATTTAAGGAGGTCTTACGGGAGGACACTATATCGAATGCTAACTTACAATATTATAATTATTACCAGTTTTGCATGGAAAGGGCGTTTGGAGATTTTAACCTGAGTAGGTCAGAGCCAGAAATGGAAAGTAAATTTGCTCAGAATGAAGGTCTTAGTCTTTAACACTGTTCTACAGTACTTAATATTCTGGAGCTATATAGTAAAGTAGTGCTTTCATCATATGCAAAAGCATGATGTTGAACAGTTGACAGTGTAGAAAATGTGTTGCAACTTGGTTAAGATGGCACCGGTGTTAAAATTCATGAGTTTCACATCCTGAATTCATTGGCAGAAAATCATTATAGAAAAAGAAAAGACTTGTGTTTTGAGTATTCCTTTTTTTCTAGATAATTCAGGCTGGCCTTGAACTCTTAACTCGCTATGCAGTGCAGGCTGACTTTGAACTCATGGCAGTTCTGCCTCAGTCTCCCCAGCACTGGGATTACAGGTGTGTGCCAGCATGCCCAGCTAGGTGGATCTTTACAAAGACATTTGTATTGCATTGAGGCCACTAGCTTATCTAGGATAATCTTTCCATCCCAAGATCCTTAATCACATCTATAAACTTCTCATGCCCTATAAGTAACATGTTTACAGGTTTTGGACCATGGGAAACCATAATTCTTCTTGCCACAGGAATCATTTCTAGTGACTCCCCAGAAGCAACATGCATGTCCAATGGGCAACAGTGATTTAGGTCTTACTGGGCACAACGGCAGGTGGCTGGAAACTGCAAATCCAGTGAGACTGTTTCACATACCTGCCCTCCCCTGCGGGTGTCCTCGTCTGATGGGAGCTGCAACAAAAGATTAATGTGCAGTGTGGTCTCAGTTACACCTAAGCCTCCCATCTTGCTATACATTTTCCAAGTCAGCTTCTTCTGTCTTGTCAATAGTTCTAAAACTACTGAATGCACTTTCTGTAAGTTCTTGTTCTTATAAATCAGAATCCTGACAATCAGAATCCTGAAAATCCTAACATGGAACATAGAAGGTAGTAGTTAATATATGATGTTTAAAGATGGAAGGTCCAGTACTCCCTCAAATTAAGAAGTTCAAAGTTCAATAAAATGTACTATTAATTAACTTACTAAATAAATACAATAGGGACTAATCAATTATGTTTAATTTTATAGGTTTTTATCTAAAGTAATACTTTAAATGACTCAGAATTAAAGTACTATCTAGTTAACTTATGTTATTGAAGCACATTCAATGAAAACTAAATTTATTAATGTTAATTATTATATTGTAAATCAGTATGCTAATACAACTGACATATAAAACTCAGGCAAATCTGCTATTTATAATGTTTGTATGCTCATTTGTGTCTACTTGTTATTGTGATTGTAGCCACAGAACTTGTTGTGCATTTTCTGTTTGGCATATATCCCTTCTGGATAAGGTAGAAAGGTCAACTAATTTAGTTTGTTCAGGGGAGCCTGCCCAGCATCCCTCTGCCTGTGGTCTTTTTTCCTCCATTCTCTTGGCTCTGGTCCCTTGCTTGCTTTACGAGGATAGAAAATGACAGGACATTGCGTGTGTCACATGCCTTTGAATCCGTTGCCCTAAAAAGAGCTGTTACAGAAGCCTTCAGGAGGCAGAAGCTTAAATAAAAAAGGTTCAGATAGATGTATTTTGACTCGGATTTTAGAAATCGGATGGGTAAAATAAAGTTTTCTGAAGGTTCTTCTGATTTCTGTGAGCTGTTACTAATTAGAAATAAGAACAATCTGAAATGAGTGTTTATGAAAATCATCTGGCTCAAACTTCTCATTTTACAAATGAAAATACTGGGACCAACACAGCTTAAATAGGTAGCTCATCATCAATTAATTTTTAATGATTTGATTCCCTGATTGTGTTGGTATTATTTCTTAAACTATCTTTAAGAAGTGCTCAGCTAATTAAGTATGCTAGGTAACTAAAAAAAATATTTGAATAGTTGTATTATATTTTAAAATTAATCTTTCTCCAAATTGTATATATATGTATACATATATGAACATATATGTATATCATCTTATGAAATTAAATAATTACATTAGTTTTATGAATCAGTGAATGTCTACTATTTAAAACTAGTATATAACCATAGCAAAACCCCCATTTACTCATTTATTGAGTAATTTCATCACAGCCTATATGGAATTTATCAAAAATTAAGATGTGTTTATAGTTCACATTGAAGAATGTTCTTGAAATATTCAATTCGACGTGTTAGAAAGTAAATTTTAAGATAGTATTTGTTTGTAAATACTCAAAATATTTTCTAGATGGAAGACAGATACGGAAAACATTTTTCTTCGTTGTTAGTAGGATCATATGTGGCCGCAAGGGGGCACCCTATGAAAGCAATTCAAATTCCATGGGGGGGAAAAAAATGAGCACAGTATGAGCACGGTTAGATAACTTTGATCCAGAATTATTGTTAATTACATAATTATTTAGTACATCTTTTATCCAAATATATTCAATGGTTTGGTTCAATTAATTGACTTTTCTTCGAATTGGAAAAACAAGAAAAGTTAAGCTCAACATTGTCCTGTGGTGAGTGATGTCAACAGCTATCTTAAAGATGCAGCCCGTGTATGTCAATTTCCGGTAATGTCTTGGAAAAACGATTGTAATGCTGCATCAATACTGTCCTAGGAAATGACAGTCTTTCACTGATTAAAGTCACTCACAGTTATTAAACACTGTCATGAATTTTGATGACTTTTGCATAATCACCAAGATTGCTATTACTTCCTTTCAAACGCATCAGAGAAGACCTAAAACAAAAAGGATCCCTTATGGAGTAAAATATTTTTGATAGGTAAAAGTCGGCTGATTACTAATTTGTGTATTTTCTTGTAACTCAGCGTAATTACGTATAAAAATGATTACATTTTTCATGAAAGAAGATAAGATGTTTAGAACATTATACTGCGTACTTCAAAAATCCTGCCCTCCCCAACCTCCAATTCCAACAGCCCCTAAAACAGAGCACTTCATCTAAAATGCACTCTAACTTCTGTTACTAGGGAAATAACGTGGCAGAGTCCTCTAACTGAATTTCTGGAAGCAGGTGTCCTTTATGATAGCATCACTTTAATTCCTGCCAAGAACATCATGTTCAGCACGCAATTCCAGCTTTATTAATTTCATTACCATTTCCAGTATTGTGCCCCTCCTCCATCCTACCAGCATGCTGCAGGATGACTCAGACTTCCCAAGAGAGAAACTCTATTTACATCCCAAATTACGCTTATTTGTTTTAATTTACAAGACTTGGCCATTTTTAAAGTTGGTAAGTTACATGTTTTAATTTTCAAGAGTTGGCCATTTTTAAATTTAGTAAGAATGCAATCAATTATAATATTGAATAAATTATTTTATATAATTATGTTGGGTGATTGCACACAGATTATATAATCTGGCCTTAAAATCTGAGATTTTGTAATTTGATAGTATCCCTTTGATAGTATACTAGAAAGAACCTTGAAAACAGTTCTAGGAGGAGTAGAAGGAGGAGTAGTTGTTGTTATTGTTGTTTTAAGTTCATGGAGAATAGTTTGTGGTATCTTTAAAGCACAAAACCTCCCACTTCCTTAAATCTAGGATGAGTCCTCTACCTCATTTAATGTTCCTATATTTAAGAAGATTATGTAAAGTTACAAACTTGTAAATAATAATAGTATGAGTTGATAACTTGAAGACCTGTGAATCAAACTTAGAAAAAGAATAACAAGCACAAGCTTTATGTGTCCTGCTCTGGAAACCTGTGTGTGTGTGTGTGTGTGTGTGTGTCTGTGTGTGTGTCTGTGTGTCTGTGTGTCTGTGTGTCTGTGCGTTTGAGAAATATAACAATGATTTGCATTGACAATTGTTCCTGTCTCTTTGTTAGCTTTATATATCATTATCTGTTCATCACAGACACCTGAGGCATAGCACATGCAAGATAATTATGGGGATTACAAGTATAAGGCAGTGAAAACCCAGAATATAAGAAATAATATAAAAATTAAATCAATAAATATTTTATTAAACTACTTAGCATGCAATTATCAAGTAAATATAATCATCTCAAGAACTCTCTTGGGCATGGTTATTATAGAGAGGTAACAGCCTTAAGAACCATGAGTTTAAAAATTAAATAACTTGTTCAGAGACACACAGATATTATACAACACAGCAAGCCTCAGATTCGACTCAAGCCAACTGCTTCTAAGTCAAGTGATTACATATATTATATATTCTCATAAAATTTCCTCATAGAGAGAATTCCTCAGGGAGATCACTAGACTACAAGGATATTACAGTTCAGTCATTTTCCTGAATATTCAATTCATAATGCTACTACTCTTTGAATTGGATGACCTCATCCTTTGGGTCTGACTTAGAACCTTCAGTTCTTTCCTATCACACTCAGAGTTTAATTCCAAAGACTGTAGTGATGTTTCCCATATAGGCATGAATTTGTTTAAAGAAATATATTTTCTAAGTCACCCTATGCCTTAGGACATCTCTTTGTGAAGTGGTGGAAAGACTGGAGTAAAATCTTGTGCCACTCATGAAAGTAAGCCCTGTGATATATCTGAGCAACACTGTAGCATCATTAATAGTATGTTGAAATAGGTGAGTTACTTTCATTCTTCTTAAAATTTACCATTTGCTCCTATTGAACAGACTATGTTGTAATTATGTAAAAATAATACGATGAGTTAAACACTTTGCCGACTGATACCATATTTAAAATAGGCAAATATTTTCATTTACATAACATATACCTTGGAAATAGTTACTTTCACTATAAAAAAATTTGGAAAAACAAACTTGTAAAGGAGTAGGTCATTTTCTAAAATCTAGTTGCTGTCTGTGGTAAAATTTGGAGGAACTAATCTTTAAGATATTTTATCAAAATCAAGACCATGCCTTAATACATATAAAATTGTGAGCCAGTGGAAATACTGAAGTAATAAAGTATGGCACTCGTCTGGCAGTGAATCTAAAAAGATAATAATAATTCAAGAGTGGGACATATAGGAATTAGCAACCATGCATTTGCTGCACATGATTCTGTATTTGAAAATTTCTGGGTTATATACACCAGGCTGCGTACAGCTGCCAACGGTTGCAGGAAGAACATGTTTTCGTATTAAGTATTTGCATATATGAAGATTTACTTTCCAAAAACGTTTATCCCTTTCTTTGTGCCTACACCCTCCTATTCACCCTTTCACGTGGAATAGCTTCCTTTGTCAAGGGAAAGACAGATTGTTTGCAACAACCGATCAGGACAAAATAGTATAACAAGACTCATTTTACTGTTGGTATAATGTTCGAGTCAAGAAAAGAGTGAAAATTATTTTTGGTAAGCACTTTTCTTCCTTTTTTTTCAGTTATTTGAATGTTGCCCAAATACAGCTCCCTTGTTTATAGGCGATAAAAGTGGACTAAGTTAAATTTGCTTTTTTAAATCCAATATCACAGTCTTGCTTTCATCGCGTCTTAGATGGAAAATGATGAGGTTAACACTTCTTTATTCAAAACAGACTTTAAACTGAAAACCATGATAGCTTTAGCTAACACATAATAATTTCCACTTAAAGGTTTTTCTACCCTGATCTATCTTAAGTTAAAATACCATTTTTAAAAATATCCTCGTTTAAATATTTTTAAGTCATCCATGTTATTACATCACTGTTGCTAAATCTTGGGGTCAGTGGTCCTCTACCACAATAACAAAATTATGAATCTTTGTAACTAACTATTCTATAAATACCATTTAATTCCCTTCTAGGTATAGAAGTATTATCATTAATACCGGTCCTTAACCCTACAAAAAATGAAGTGAATTGAGGAAGATAAATATCAAATAATTCTAATGTAAGAGAAACAGATATAAGCTTTCAAACTGAATTATAAATAAAATGACTTAGAATAAAAGGAGAGGGAGGTATTTCAGTATAGCTCAGTGTGTTAATATAAAAATAGTTACTTTATGAACAAGTATATTAAATGATAATTACAATATCATTAACACAAAAGGATTGTTACTCTAATAAACTGACATTAAGGATGAGTTTTTTTCTTTCTTACATTACTCACACTAAAACACATATAGAGTTCCTTTTAAAGATTCAAAGATGATTTTAAAAAGAAAATAACTCAAAGTTGAATATATCTCTTTCAGACAGTTTGAAAACAATTCTAACTACTTATGGATTTGTTGCTTGAACTCTTGTTTTCATTTAACCTCTTTTGATCAAATTTCGAGTGGAAAAAATCTAATGATGTCTAAGTATGTTTTAAGGTTTTCTTCTCTTTCTCTAATCTCCTCTGTTGATTATCAGCTACATGAAATTACAAAAAATCAATTCTTCATCTCCTATATTTTGTTTTGATCACCAAATACTCATTTCTATTTTCACCAAAAGCTACAATGTGATATCTATAATTTGGGATAACTAACGCTATTTTTTTCCTAAAAAGTAAATATATATTTTAAAACCTCTTTCTTATGCAAGCCTGTAATTCAACCTACAAAATAACTTGTTTAAAGTGAACATTTTCACTGACCGGTCAGGAATGTAGTTGCTTTGGTTTGTCTGTGCAAACTACTTCATTCCACAAGTATCCACCCAGTTGTTACTTTACACGAGGGACTAATCTAAGCACTGAGGTTACAACAGTAAGAAAAATTGAATTCTTTCATGTATAGAACATCTATTATTCTCACGGGAGGAAAATATTAATTGAATTCCATGTCAGTTTGAATTTGTATAACAAAGTGTACAGAGGTCTGTATAGACCCATATATCCTTATTACATTTATTCACCTTTCAGATAGCTGGTTTTAGGAATTTTACCCACATCTCCATGTTACAATCACAGATATGCTACAAATACAGTCTGAAATGAGGATATCTCCTATCTTTAAGACATAATTCAACTGCTTATAAACTAGTTAAATATTTTTATCTTTAAAGAGAAAAAATAATGCCCTAGTTCTGTGTAGCAGATGGCTGAGGTTTATGATATATAATTTTAGGTCATTAAAAATACAGAAGTACTTGTTATTTTAATGAACTCTTATTAATACCACTTTGTACTGCTTATGACACTTAATCCTTTTTGTCTTTTTCTTAAATTCGTTGCATACACTTTCGCTTCTCTACTTTCACTATTTGAATACATTCTGAAACTCACATTTCTAAATAAACTTCAGTTTTCCTCCTTTTTATTTTAAAGACAAAAAATTAAAAATAACAATAAAAGAGTTTCAAAATAGGCTAGAACAAGAGCAACAATCATTAATATATTATGTATTGTTATCCACAAACAATATTGGTACAAACCTTTCTTTTCCATGAACTAAGAGATACTAGCTGTATAACTGTATTAACTACCTTGAGTATATATATATATATATATATATATATATATATATATATTATTTTTCCTTTGCCCTTCCTTCTTTTCCCCATTCTCCCATTGCAGTTTTTCTTTTCTTTTTGAACACTTTCTTGCCTATTCC
>RJWT010010864.1:0-23777 GCA_004365215.1 Cuniculus paca | reverse complement strand
TTTTACATTAAAACTTTTGAGTTTTTATGAATTATGTACCACATGTTTCATGCTCTTGAGAAGACACATAAATAGTCTGATTGCTGGGAACCTCAAAATGTAGAAATAAAGGTCACATACTATATGCCACTTAGTTTTTGCTATTTGCTCAAAAATCATATAAATATATTAATAAGAACAGTAGAACTTGGCCATATATGTATATTCATGAATTTTATTTTGTTTCTGATTTTTTTTTTTTGAGACAGGATTGCAATATGCAGTTCAGGCTGGCTTCGAACTCACTGTGTGGCCTAGGCTGGCCTTGATCTTGCAGAAATACTCCTGCCTCAGCCTCCTGAGTGCTAGGATTACACGCATGCACCACCATGCCCAGCTTGTTTCTGATTCTTTTCATTCTTTTAAACAGAATAAGCTAGAAAAGCTTTTTAAACTCTATGATCAGTAACAACGTCATACAGCTCAAGGGTGATCAATTCTTGTTAAACTTCACTGATGAGTATTGGATAGATTTAATTGTTTTGAAAGTCTTTTGTCCTTTCATAAAATAATAAATGTATTATTTTGCCTGTACATTACTTTAAGTGTAACTTACAATGACAGAAATGAGCTCTTATTAGAATTCTTCTAAAATTGGTATAGATTTTTTGGCATCCTAAAGTCACAAGTCATAGCATGTCGGTTCATAATTGCTACTTTAAAAAATAAAAAGTTGCTGGGAAATTATCTCAACCAACCAAAACAGCAACAAGGGCTCCAAAAGAAATGCTGATAGATGTATTTCCAATTTTTTTTAGAACTCACTTTCTCTGTATTTATTTAAATATTTTAGCATATATATTATGTATAAAGAGTGGTGTATGATGAATAGTGATGGTTAACATTAACAATATTTATAACAATATTTTGACAATAATAAAGATATCAATATTCTATTAATATACAGAGGTGTATAGTATCCTACAGGAAAATGCTGCTTAAGAGAGTTTAAAATACAGGGGAGGAGGTTGAAAACTAAGACAGTTCATATGAAATAGAATGGAAAGGTCAAAGTTATTGGATCATCAAGGGAAACTAGTAGAATGTTTTTCGGAAATAAATAATCTTAAAGTACAAAATAAAGGAAAGACATGGTTATATGTAATTTATTTTTTTATTTGTGTTCAAGTTAGCACTGGAGTAGTATTCCCAGAAAGCTTATGTTTAATTGACTTTAGAATAGAAAAGTTATTTTCAAAAATAACACAAACAAACGGGATATTGTATATTTTGGCATGGATTAGAGCTACTGTTTATCTTTTATACAGCTCAAGTCAATAGGAATATCTTAGAGAACAGAAATAAATCAAGAAAACTCTACCAACCTATGATGTGCCATGCTTTTGAGTTCATTCTAGATATAGAATTTTAAATCTATTCCTCTTGTTTTATTATTCATATTGCTTTCTGAATTAACTGTTATTTCTATGCTAATATTAAAGAGGGGTGAAATTCTTTGCATATTTCTGTTCTATTTGCCTTGAAGAAAATCTAAACAGCTAATGTTGCAATGCCTAACAGTGTCTTTTGTTAGCCTACATCCACTCAACAGCCTTTCAATGAAAGCCCAAGTTCAGTAATAACAAGGTATCTGTTTTCCTGGAATTTGCCATACCAAAGTCATCACTTGCATAAACTAAATGCGCTGGTGCCTGAAAATCAAATTATTGATTCAATAATACTAATGAGTCCAGAGGTTTTAGAAATAATCTATGAAACTGTATTCATGAATCCCACTTCACAAGCTCTTTTCTGTACTCTCCTCATATTAAGAAGGGATATGTTTGGTTTTCTCATGAAAGTGATTATCATTTCCAAGTGTCAAAGCAGGGAAGAGGGCAACTCTGTCAGAAGACGCTGTCCTATGAGGTGAGCATTGTGTGTTGTGAAGTACTGTGTTTTGTGCCACACAGCCGGATGGATTTCTGTTGTACCTAACCCCTTGGACTTTTCTATACTCTGTGACTCCAGAGTGGATTTTCTCATAACAGCTATTTTCTTAGTAAAGAAAAAGTAATTTTAGCAGTGTATAATAAAGTTCTACAATTATACAAAGATGGATATTGTTACTTCTCTGGGAAGTAGGGAAGGACTATAATCATCAACATTTGTCAATATAAGATTGAGACAGACAACACTTCAAAATGGTACCAAGAATCAGACATGATAGAATTAATGTTGGGAATACTCAAATGTCATCTACCATAGTTTCTTAAATTAGGACAATGGCACTGAGAAAGTTGCATCATTTGGTCTATTTGGTGCTTATTTTGTGCAGACAGAAGTAATTAGATTGATAGGAGGTCTAGACAATACAGTCAAATATGACGAAATAAGACAGCTTAATAGAAAGGTGAAGGAAAGGGGAGATAAGATAGAAAAACTGGAAAGACTGCAGAAATTAAAAAAAAAAAACAGGAGGCAGTCTGAGTACAGAGAGAAATGCTGTTATTAAGAAAACAGCAAGGCTTATAATGCACAGCAGTTAGGTTTGGCAAATTTCTTTTTGTTTCAAATGGCAGTGGAAACTTGAGGTTTGAACAGTTGAAAAGCCAACATAGAGGGCTTAGAATTTAATTTCAGACTCAGATTTTCTCTGTTTTCTAGCATGGCAGTTTTCTCTTTTGCTTTTATAAAAGAGGCTTTGATCTTTTGCCTTAAGGAGTCTGGTCAATATGTAAGGAATCAAAATTGTGAGTGTTAATGCCTCTATTTTGTTAAACCAAGTACAATTGTACAAACATTGTACTGTTTGTGTGGTCTGAAGGCTATTGGAGTGATTGAGGTGTTTGAAGATGGGAAATAATGCCAAACCAGGAAGGCAAAATCATTTTTGTCCGACAGAAATTTATGAATTAAGCTGAAATATAAAAACATCAATTCCCTCCAACAAAGAGTTAATTGATGCTTACATTTAGATAATTAAGCATATGATCTGAACATTTTATCTATACTAGTTTCTATGCTAAATGCATCTAAACCAGTAACTGTATTTTTCTTTAGTTCATTTTGATAAATTCATAAACATTTAAAAACACTCAAACTCTATCTAGACTAGAGAAGAGCAAATCTTTCTCAGAATTATTTAAAAGAGAAACATGGAAACAATTTAAACATTTCTGGTTGATTTCCTACACAGAATGTACCTTTTATAATTGACTCCATTACTGGTTATTAAAAGAACTAGGACAATCTGCTGATTAATTGATGTAAATACTGTGCTATGTATGACATACATGCTAGTATAAATGCAAATGTAAATATAAATATGCATCCAAATGGGATAGAGATAGATGCTATTAACAAACAGAAGAAAAACATTCTCCAGTTATTTTCTTCTTTTGAAGTTACAGCTCTTTCCAAACAATACCAGTTGAAATGATTACCAAACCAATTGATCTGAATTTGTCAATTACTTACTTGTAAATTGAGGGCATATCTTGATTATTATGTTCTCACTTTTATTTTGGGAAACAAACATATATGTAGTTAAATGGAAGGAAGACCATCAAAAATTAAACATATGTATGCAAGAATGCTACAGAAATAAATAACTTTTAATGTACTATTTGGTGACATTTATGCAGTTAGTTTGAATAATTTTTTAATTTAACATAAATGGTCACTTTTATAGAAACATGGCTGCCATACATAATTTATTTTAAATAATCTTGATTCAAATACTTATTATTTATATAACTTTAAGCTACTTTTCAAAGATTCAGCAACCCAAACTTTATAAATATTTTTAAAAGCTCTGAATATGTAAATCAGGTTATTTTAAAACCTAAAACTTTAATGGCATCTTAAGGTTTAGTATTTAAATTTTATGACAGTAAGACAAACTTACAAGGGTCTTCCGAAATGTCAGCAAGGGGTGCCCTCAGGTACAACTGCACACCCAGAACAGGAAAACAGATTACTAAATGCAGTATTAAATAAATATGGATTTCACATGAATGTTAGAGTATCTGCTAAATATTAAAACGTAAGTAGGATTTCAGTTGGCAGAAATAGAGGGGGAAAAGTTACCCTGAAAAGAGACTGATTAAGAAAGTGGGTATTTCTTGGCACCATAATGTTAAGGGAAATACATCAGACACACAGCTTAACTATTAAATGGTTTCTCTTATTTGAGAAACTTAATATATAAATAAAGCACAGTATAAAAAACAGATAATAGGAAAAAAGACTGAAAAGAAAGTTACTGTAATACAGCATGGACAAGGAATCTAAAAGTGTACCTTGCTTTGGTATAATTGTGTTATGTGTTTTATGTTTCCTGATCTATTCTTCTGGTTGTTAATCTGTATGTATGATAATTAATGTTATAAAAACTTGTATGATAAATAAATGAATATAATGCTGTCCAAAAAAATGAGAGTGGAGGAAGAGAAGAGAGAAAAGGAAAGGAATTCAGATATGTTATGTACATGTAACAGTTCCCCACAATGAATGTAATCATTATGTACTGCCAACATGCACTATTAATAAAAATTAAAAAAACAAAATGACGAATTACAAATTTGTTATGCTTATCTAATTAGCATATTTGAAACACCAAGAGTTTCTAATGTTGGAAGAGAAGAAATTGGGAAGATTTATGAATTTATTATGCTAATATAAGCAGAATAAAAAACACAAAGGAAAAAAAGAATATTTTGAAATCACATATATAATTCATTTCACTATAACAGGAAATGTTGAATTTTCATGAATAGAAAATTCTTAATACAATTTATTGTTAAAAGTGTCTTAAATTTTTTCATTACCTTTAAGAATACTCAAATTCCTTATTTTTAAACCTAAAATGTCAAAGACATTTATATTATGTTCCTGTAACAAAAAACAATAAACTTCAAAAAAAATTGCTTGCAAAATTCTAAGCTGTAAAGTTGTGTTAGCAGTTGAATATAAAGAGTGATTTGTTTTTAAATAGTAAATTAAAAATGCCCAAAAATAGAATACAAGCTTATTGCCAAAAGTAATTTGGAGCAATATTTAACGAGTTGACATTTCTTTTAATTAGCTATTGCATCAAGAAATTCATGAAAATACCAGTCTTGATGACAAAATATTCCATAATCTTAGATGTTCCTTCAAACAATGACTTTGCTTTATGTTCTCCTCATCCTTGCTCAACTAAACTAAAATAGCATATAATGGCTTAGGAGCTGGGAAGGAACTAGGTTTTGTTTTTAGAAAACCTCTACCTTTAGAAAGTTTTTTAAAAATTGTATTTTGGTAGCATTCCATATACCTTTGATATTTACTGACCATGCACAGATCAGAGCTGCGCGTAGCTGTCTGGTCAAGGAAAGAATTCACCAAAAAGAGAAAGTTACGGAGCACAAAGGTAATGAGAGGTGAAGATGGTCTAGAATCTTCCGCATGTAATATGCTTATAAATAACTCTGACTTTCAAATTATTTCAAAAAATGATGCATTCTTTTTTGTTATGCAAAAAACTTAAATAGTTTTTGAACATAACTGTAAATGTCACAAAAGACAGAGGTTATTATCTGTTTATTTATAATTAGACATGATTCTGATAAGTATTTTAAAATACAATTATGAAAGCTCTGTTTTAATTTTTGCTTCTTCAATTCTCTTTTTCCAATTCCCTTTCCCTTCCCCTCCTCCCCCATTCATTTAAAAAGATCTTCATGCTTCCTATTTATCTATCTTCCATCTCTCTCTCTCTCTCCCCCATATGCGTGTGTTTCTCACAAGAGAAACCAATTGATATTTGAGCCTATGTGTCCAAATTACTTCACTTAATATGCTCTCTAGGTGCATCCATGAAGGGAGGGGTAGAGGACAGGAAAAAAATTAAGATGTACTACATACACGTACTAACTTCCCATGATAAATGTAATTATTTTATATACCCCAAATATGTACTAATGAAATGATATTGTGATATATGTTGAAAATAGGATATGAATTTTCTGACACCAAGTTAGAGAGAAGATATTATCAAATTAAGTAATTAGGTTGTATATCTAGTTTGGTAAAATCCATAGATTTGCTTAAGTAATATCATGATGGTGATAAAATATAGTAAAACTGGAACAATAATGAATCCAAAACTTTCAAGACTATGGCACAGACTTTTCTTTGTGACATTCAGCCTCCTTCTCCCGTACTAATACTGATTTCATAGCGATAACACTGATGCTTATCGGTATAATTAAAAGTTGAACATTTGATTAACTAAAATATTGTTCTAAAATATATGTTATAAGATTTAATAGCTGCTTAAAACTTATTTAATTCTCAAGAAGAAAGTAAAGCACCTCAGACTCTTTCCTTTTCGAATTTTTTTAATCTTACTGTAACTGTTTCACAGTGTAGAAAAAGTAAATCATTCTTCTCAATTATGCTAACTCATATGAAAATGACATTAAACATAATAGTTTAGCAACACATTATTAAGGTCTAATACTTCATTTATGTTTACTCCTGTTTGTTTTTTCACATCATTGGCATTCTTTCTTATGAGCTAAAGCAGGAAAATATTGCTGTGACTGAGTTAGATCACTGAAAACTTCACATTTGAAGCGGTTGTTCTTCAAGTGACCTGGATATGCAAAACCGTAAAAACAAAACAAAAACACAAAAAAGCTTGATAAGAATAAAAGGGATCCCTGAGTGCTGACACATTTATAGTTAAAATGGTTTGAATTTTTGTGATTTGAAATATTAAGTGCATTGTAAGTGTTAATATTTACAGAAATGTATCATATAGCAAGGTGAAATTTCTTTCTTTCATTTAGGAAAGATTGTTTTTCCAGACTTCAACTCCTTGCCTTTCAAAATATTAAATCTATTAAATAAATCATTTTACATTAATATTAAAATCATTAGGATTCGGAGTGAGACTTCCTTCACATCAATCTTGTGTTCATACTGTGGTGTAATCCCCTGGCTCACCAGGGTTTCACACTGCTCACTCCCCGCCTTAAACAGCTTGCCAGATCATCTTATTCATACCAATGAATTAACTTCTACTACATTTTTTTTACTGATTACATTCTGATCAGGACTTCTAGCCTACATTTCTCTTTTAAGAGATAGGTTTGTCTTTTCAATTGTCCACCTATGTAATTACCTGAATATGCTCAGTACGCATAAACCTCTCACCATGTGCACAGTTGAAATCATTGTCTTTCCCAAAAACCTGTTCTTTGTAGTAAATGAACAGCACTTTATTGCACACTTTTGGAAGTTAGCCAAAATCCAGCTTGTGCTATCTTCCCATATATGAGTGATGAAGTCCTGTCAATTTGATACCAAAAATACATCTTGCAGGACTCTCTCCTTCCTTGACCATTCCTGTTTTCACAATTGCAAAAATATTCAGAGACCAGTCTGAGGGGTAAATCTGATCAATGGAGCATGTCAACTTTTCAAATTTATTCATTCATTAACTGTATTTAAAATTTAGTTAGAAGTTATCACTGCATGCAAAGCTCATGTAATCCCCCACATCCCAATTTATCCTGCCCCTCCCTCATCTATCCTCTATATTCTTCTACACATACTATATTATTAGTCCTCAAGAGGTTGTGAGTTCTATCCCCGGTACCAAAAAAAAAATGCTTAAAAAAGAGTGATATCCTTCCTAGCATTATTTCTTTATGATGCTTGGAACTACATTATCCATTTAGTAAGTGTTCCTAGCTTCAAATCTTTTGTTTCACATCTTCTTTCCTTAGAAGTCACACCTTGTGTTTTTGTCCCAAATTAGGAATAAGAGATTCTTTTCTATGGTCTCAGATTTGCGAGCATCTCTCTGAGGACAGAAAGTGTCATTTATGACTATTGAGTCTCCAGAGCATAGTACAGTATCAGCATAGTGTAAAATCAGAGCTGGGCATGATGGTGCACACCTGTAATCCTTGTACTCTGGAAAACTGAGGCTGGAGGGTCACAACTTTGGGCAATTTACTGACATAGTGAGACTCTGTTTCAAATTAAAAAAAAAAACAGCAACAACAACAATAACAACAAAAAACCTCAGTGTGAAGACCCTGACTTTAATCTTTTGAAAGAGAAAGAAAGAAAGAAAGAAAGAAAGAAAGAAAGAAAGAAAGAAAGAAAAGAGGAAGAAGGGAGGTAAATAAATAGTGCTTATTTATTAATCTATAAGGAGGTGAACACTTGAATAGATAAAAATAAATAATGGATGGTTACTTACATGCTTCAGAAGTTTAGGCCATTAAATGCTTGTGGTATATAAACTTGGGTTTATATAGGTCGGATTTTATACATTGGATTCTATACATTATAGATATTTTAGTGCAACTGACTACAAATACATGAGATGCACTTTCACTGACTGTATAGGAAGAGAAGAAGAGCATCACATAAGTTTTGTTTATCTCTAGTTCATAAGAGGTAGTCCACAAACACATTTTGAAACAGTTGTAATTTATGCATTACCTTACTATTCTGATTTTTCCATCATCTAAGTTTAAAAAATTACTAAGCATCGTAAGTGTCTTGTTAGTAGTAGAACAATGATTGTGATGTTAAGGCCTTCACCTAGATAAAATCTCAAGGTTTGAGGTTAGCATATGGAAAAGTTGAGGTTTTGGTTGGAGGGTAGTTGTGTAAGTCATCTCCTTTCATCTGTTCAAATTTGAGCTTCACCGCAAGTACTTCATTAACTGAAGATTAACCTTCACAAGACTGACTCAAACATATGGGGAGTTCAAAGTGAATTTGGTTTCTTTGGGTATCTTTAGTCAGGCGGTGCTCAAAGGTTATCGCTCACTTGGAAGAACCAGTCGCTGAGGTTTAAACAGTAAGCGATAATTGACTTATCGGATGGTGACGGTGAGATGAATCCTGGCTAGCCACTTCCCCTTTGCATACTACTCTTTAAATATAGATTTAAAAAATGTTAGTTCTCTGCATTGTATATCAAAAATTTTTATAGAGCATCAAAATAGGCAATGAATTTTCCTAATATTAATAGAACAAGGAAATATGCCCAAAGCAAGCCAAAGCCAAAGACTGAGACAATTACAAGAGTAAATCAGGCACAGAGGTTGTTTCTGCCTCAATAATTTAGGTAATTGAAACCGAAGCAGGTTCAGGCGTGTAACTGGCAGTCTTCCCATCTGCTTTTGTGGTAGAGACACGTGATGCTTTCACAAATCTGGAACCAGTTTCAAACTACAGCATTCTTGTCTGTGGTACACTTGGAAATATGGATTAAATTACTGAAACTTCAACTGATATATTTGAGCAATATATTAATTTGACAGCAATAAGGTAATGAGAAAATAAAGTTTTCTCTCTGCAAGCAGAATTGGAACAGAGAATCCTTACTATATGTGCACAGGTACAAAAATGCACACGTTTCTTCTGTTTTGGCCTTTTCTCTTCCTTAAACACGCATCTCAAGTTTTGTGTCAAAAGCTGGATTCTTTTTGATGTTCTTCTCTATTTTCCACATATTTATTGTCCTCTCATATACCTGGGTTTAATTAGAATGCTGTCATCTACTCAGGAACAAGTCACAAAATGTGGTGAGTGTGGCAGTTTTCATTTCTCCTTTTAACACTGCAAAATACTCCTCCTCTATACTCCACAATAAGTTAGAAGCTCCACGGATTCCATTTTTTCAGTGATCCCTGAATCTTTCACCTACGCTACTTTTTCATTCTTCATCCCAATCTTTATTGCTCTATTTTGTCTTCATCATTCTTGCCAAGAGTAGTGAAAAAGCATCCTACTGAGTATTGCCATGTCTATCCTGCCTTCCTATACTTTGTCACTTAGAAACAAGCTACACTTCTGACCATAACCTTGCACTCCTGTTACACATGACTAAAGCCAGGAGACTTTGTGTTATAGACAATGATCTCCATTCAGGCCTAGACTTAGGTTTCTATTCTCAAGTCAGCTTCTTTATCATGCAATTTTAACCTACCACCAGGGAAGTCGAGGTCTGTCCCTTTCTTCCATTCACGAGGATGTTTTATGCTTCTTTCTGCCTAGTTCTTTTACCTTTGGTTAATAAACTGTTCCTAATTAAACTGTTTATTTACTGAGTAAATATTTACTGAGCACAGACAATATACCAGTCTCTAAGCTGAATACTGATTTTCAAGTTGCACACCTTCCCCATTCTATTTTTTTGATTAGTTTAGTCTTCCTCAAGATTCTTCATGGACATCTTGTCCTCCCCATGAAGGTTTGGAAACTAGTCTATCACCTTTCCTCTTGGGATAGTCTAGTAGGTACCCAGGTCAATTACACTGAAATCATACTTGTTTCAATCTTATCCCAAAAACCTGTTGTCATTTTAGGACAAGTTCTTTTGTTTTACTCTTGTCTTCATCTCCTGAATCCTGTCTGATTCATAATCTTCATCTATGATTCATAAATATGTTGATTCATAAATATGCTTTGAACTAAGTTGTTACTGAGATTGGGTACTTTTAATGTAAATTAAATTTAAAACAATACCACATTTTTTTCTTTTCAGAATTTCTTCATTATTTTGTATGTTCACTCCATTATTTCTCTCATTCTTTTTTTTTCTTTCTATGTGTACTATCTCTTGAGTTGGATATTTGGAAAGCCATACTTAGCCTCTGTCACACAGAAGTGACAATTGTAGCACTGACCACTGTCTTGATAAAAGGCACTTATTGGTGTTCTGTTCTCAGTAGAAATTATGCATTTCTAGTGATTAATGAAAACAATGCATTCAGGAAGGAAAAGAAAAGAAAGAGAATGTTCTATAGAGGGGATTGTTACTAAAACCAGTGTTTTTGTATGCAAGAAAATCAGATGCAGGAGAAACTGAGATCACCCTATACTAGATTTATAATCTCATGCTGTCATTTGAGAGTCCTGATGATGGAATGTACCTTCATGTTAGACCTAAGAGACTGCCTCAAGTTCCTCAGAAACATCACAGAAGAAAAGAATCAGACAAGCCTTTAGTATACACTCCTCATTTGACAATTAAAAAGTGATAAAAGGTAATCCAGTCCTATGAACTTATCAACCACACATTTCTACTCTAATGCCCTGAAGGTAATGAAAAAGAATCATAAAATATGGTAAATTACTAATTTTTTAAAAAAATTTCAATTATGAATCAATATCATTGGAAATACAGTGCAAATTAATAATCAGAAAAGTGTAATAAAATGTATAGTATTTTAAATTTATGAGATTCAGCAAAAGTAAAATCATTTTATAAAAATACCAAAAGTTTTCTCAATTCTTATTCTCAATTTCTCTTCTTATGTTAGTGTGAACAAAAAATCACATTTGACCATGAAAGCAGACCATAGATAATGATTTGGGAAACATTGCCCTAAAAGTACTAGCGTTAATTTACACAGTAGCTACTGTGTGCGTGCTCACTAAACAAATTAAAGCACCTCAGTGCACTAGAAGACATCAGAGTCTGAATATTAAAGTCTGTTTCTTTTCCACCCTTTTTTAAGTGTGTGTGGTAGCTTAAAATAACTTGTTATCAAGATTAGGTTAGTGATTTAAAGTCTGAGCTTCACAGCATTTTCAAACATGAATTCTCTCCCCAATTAGCATTTATTGACCATCATCTCCATGTCAAACACTGTCCAAATGCTAGGATACAACTTTGCATAAAATATGGTCCCTATAGTTGCAAATTTCTGAAAGTTTATGATTCTTTCAAAAAGCATTTTAAAGATATTATTTCTAGCTTAAGAATCTCAATTCCATTAGGGAAGAAAGAAATACATGTAAGCAACTATAAATAAATATCATTAAGTGCAACAAAATATTTTAGAGAATAATAAAGGATTGACATAGAGCAGGAAGGGTAAATCTGTCTAGGAAAAAGGCAGGCTAGATCTCCAAAAGGAAATACATTTTAGGGCAGCAAAGAATGTAAACAAGTGAGGGTGTAATAAACCCATTTTATTCAATAATGATTGTATGACAGTACTAGAATGTCTGATTTTTATTTTTTGTGTCATTTGATTTTTACTGATCCATTACCTTTATTCACCATTTCCTTTTAAGAATAATGCAATACAAAATATTTGCAGAAAATTTGAATCAAGGAAAGCATGGTAATAAATAGTGTAAATTGTGAATTAGATAAAAATGTGCCAACATTATGTTTGAAAAGCATAATATAGTTTAACAACTGTAACTAGACCAAAACATTGAAAAGAAAGACATTGCAAAGAAACACTGTTCTGGATTTAAAAAGATCAGCAGCAAACTATGAAAGAAAGAAAGAAAGAAAAAGAAAGAAAGAAAGAAAGAGAAAGAAAAAAGAAAGAAAAAAGGAACCATAACCAATGTCATTTCCTCCTTCCTAATGCCTTGGTGACTTGTCCAGTAAAAGTATATGAAATCAGAGTATATGAAATTAGAGTTAGGAACTTCTTCAATTCACATGGGAAAAGAAAAAAAAAAAAGAAAGAAAGAAAGCTTATGCACTAAGACATTAGTCTTAAAGGAGAATTTTTTGATTCCTAGCAATTCTTAACTTTCAGATGAGGAAAACTGAGGTTGATATATCTATCCGCTCACCATATTTTAAATTTACCTTACAACCGAATTCAGGCTAATGTGAAAGAAATTCTTTCAAGCAGAATTCAAACTAGTAACAACCCTACTTTTGTTGGTCAAGATAACGTCAAAGATCAAGTGGCATGAGCAATTTACATTATTCAAGGTATTGAAAAGAACATTTTGTGTTTTCAAACAAAATTTGTATAAAGAATGTCTTTTTTTATAAATTACCACTGATAGGGTCAGGGATATAGCTCAGCGGTACAAGTGCCTGTCTGGCAAGCACAAGGTCCTGAGCTTGATTCCAGGTACAAAAAAAGAAAAAAAAAAAAACTTACTACTGATATTTTTATCCCACAGAGTCAAATTTATTATAATATTAACGTTGATGTCATATATGTATTTCATTGAATGCAAAATGACAAAGTGCTATTAAATCCATGCAAATGACAAAGTGCCATGAAGTAATGTATATCAGCACTAATCAAATTATTTTTTGCAAAATTTTATAAACATTTTTCTGGCATACTTGACTTTGATGTGTTATTTTCAAATATGATTTAGACCATGAATTTCCTAAGAATCACTAAAACTAAATTCAAAATAATTTCCGTTCATACCGTTTGTATCTCATTCACTCCAGGAATGACAGAAAGGCAGAATTAGCACATTAGAAACTTTTTTTTTTTCAGATTTAAGAGTCTTATTTGATTAGTTCCTTTTCTCAAATTTCAATTCAAGTTAATTGAACAAATATTTGCTCTGTGTATTAACCTCAAAGATGAAAACTACACAATTATTATTCTCCAGAGGTTAAACACTGAGTGGCATAAAAGATGCATACAAAATGAATATTATATGTGACATCATCTGAGAAGATCTGTTTTCTCCGAAGTACTAAAGAGATGTATAAAAACTGGTGAAAGGAGAGGTGAACAGGAGGTCTCTAAGTGGTTCTGGAAGTAAATATTGAAAAAGTTGGCAGATTTTCAGCTTTACATACCTACAGCACACTCTCATGAACATTTACATTCCAGATTTTTCTTTTCCTTAGCCATTGGTATACACTTACCAAATACTGTTTGCTACGCTTCTTAACTGTAACACTTTGCCTTCACTCCTTAATTTCTTGATTGCATGTATGAATGGGAATTATTTTGTATGCTTGCCAGAAGTGTAATTAAGGAAAACCTCTTTTTGTTCTGTTTTAAAGTTCTATTTTAAAAAAATGTTTAGAAAGTCTATTAAATAAATCATGACATACTCAAGATCATCTAATATATAGCCATTAATAGGAGGAAATGGATAATATATTGACTTAGGGGAATATCTATAATTAAAATAATAAAAAGCATAGACTTGTGTATGTAATATAAAACTAGTATGTGAGCATATTGATACTGATGTTTTATCTATGAAGAAAGAATCTGAAAACACTAAAACTTTAGAAGTAACTAATTTTAAGAGATACAAGCATTTTTAATATATTATACTACATTTTTTAATTTTAGATAATGCAAATAAAAAGATGAGTATAAAGTATTTATTATCAGTTTCTCACTTTTAAAATTACAAACACAGTTTTTAACTTTTAAAAATTAATTTCTAGAAAATGTTAGAGATTATACATTATCTAGAGATATAAATTCAAATTCTTGAGTAATAAAATTCTAGTGAACAGTGATGGTAAAAAATATGTCTTTATCTTGACAAGATTCTAAATTTATTAGAAGTCTAAAATATAGTTTCATCAATAATTAGGCAATCTAAATATTTTCTGTCTATATACCAAAGAATCAGCAATAACCAACTAAAGGTGACAGGGACTAGTGTAACAAATTTATGCGATCTCCTTAATATTTTCAAAGTATTGGTAAATGGAAATAAAATATTTCCTTTGACTGTATAGCAGACAACTTATGAAAATTCAGTTGAATCAGTGGGGCTCTTCTGGAGCTGAACACGGCACCTGACCCCACCTCCGTCACTCAAGCATATCATTCAAAACAGCAGGTTCTCTCCATATGAAAGTCATAAATGCATTTTACAGAGAATGTTTTCCTTTTGTTTTGCTCGATCCTCATTTCAGTTCCATGAGTAGACAAGAATGACGCTATTACATGCACTTTATCAACAAGACGACAACATTCTAGAGGTACCATGATTTGCTTTCCACAAACTCTTCTGATCAGAGAACAAATAATTTTCTACAAATGCACAGCAAGCCTGAGAGATGATAAACCAAGGACTCAATAAGTGCAATCTTGTTAGTTTTCATGCTATCCTTGTTTGGTTTTTGTCCTATGTCTCTACTCTGTATTGTTCTACTCTTTAAGTCATGAAGCAGTCTATCCT
Source organism: Cuniculus paca (assembly GCA_004365215.1). NCBI lineage: Eukaryota > Metazoa > Chordata > Mammalia > Rodentia > Cuniculidae > Cuniculus > Cuniculus paca. The sequence goes on along the minus strand of RJWT010010864.1, from coordinate 8,840 downwards.
GAATTAGAAAAGAAGTGCTAGAATGTGCAAACAGGGACGGGGCTGACCTACACCTGAACACTTTGCATACGATTCACTACAGTTAACACAATTTCATTTGAAATGCCTACAATTAAGTTATTATCAGAAAAGTATTTACTAGAGTAGAAATTCTATATTTATCTTTGCATGTACCCTAACCAAGAAAAGAGCCACATTTTCTACACTTTTAGGTAAAAGCAAATACTGAAGCAAATCCCTCCAAATTAACATTTATATTGTTAAATTATTGACAGATAATTATACGTATGATTAGAGTAATTGCCTTAAAATTATAATCTTAGAATAACATGAAAATATAAAATTATAGTATAGTCTCACTTTCTAACAACGTATATACATTGTAATATATAAGATACTAAATTGCCTTGCTTAACATGAAATTCTATGCATTTCAAGATACAAAAATATCATAAAGAAAAAATGTATACAGGAAAATTCTGTCTCTAGTAAAATCCAAATGGTAATGGTATAGAAGAAAATCTCCAATTGACAAACACTTTGCGTTGGATGATTTTAAATTTAGCAGGTACTCACAATATAGCCTCCACTTACTCAGAGCAAGTAGCATCAATTCTATCACGATGGAATAAGGGGAATAAATTTAGAAACTACTAAAACAAATTTAATGTATTATTAGAAATGTTTTCTTTTCCCTACCTTTACAGGTGAATAAAGTTTTCTCTGTATAATCTTTAAGGATACCCTGCAAAAGAAGTAGGAAATAGATGACATAATAAAATACAAGAAAATTTTAAAATAGCAGGACTTTTTTAACATTATCAACAATGAGTGTCAGTGGTCTGTTTCCCAGGCAACCATATGTGGTGGTAAGGCATCAACTGTGCCCTCCTCACCTAGACACAAGGCTGGCAACACCAACAGTGACCTGGGGCACATGAGCACTAGGATAAAAGCACTATATATGTATTGAGCATTTCTTTTGTGCACTGTAGAACATGAATGTAGTGATTAAGACTTCATTGTTCATGACTATTAACCAATTTAGTAATTTTACTACTGACAGCTGATAAAGGTGGAAAACACCAAGGAAAACAACACCATATCACTAAAATTAAGCCAAACAACTAAAGAAAACAAAATTAAATGCAAAGAATTTCAGGTTTAGTAATGTTTGTTTATGTCATTACAAATATAGGTACTAAGATTCTATTTTGTTTTGTTAGTGAGATAAAATTTCAGCACAGAGCGACTCAGGTTCCACATGGAAGGGATTTCATAGAGATATTATCTGGCACACAGAACTGCCATCAAGAAATTCTTGTGCTTTTCATTGAGACATAACTGGTCTTAGATTAGCAGGTAATTTAAAAGTCAACTGGTGCAGCTGTCTCGCTGTACAGATAAGCAAAGCAAAGTCAGTTAGCTCATGTCAGAATCAAGGGTAAAATGTCCATCTCCTGGCCCTATACTGGTTCCACGGCATTAAGTTACTTAATTCTCTGCATCTTCCAAGACAATAGAAGTAGAGAGTAGAACATGCATTCTTCTGCCCCAAGTTATATCTTTACAATGAAACTTCGTATTTCTGCCTGAAAATGATTCATGTTCAACATGTATTCATTCCACACCCCTTTCCTTGATGAAGAGAGATACCAAAGAATCAGAGGATAGAATTCTGGACATAAGCCATTTACAAATCAATGAGAGAAAGCAGGGAGACCAAGAAAATATGCTACCATGCTGGCAAAACTGGTCAATAACATGACGAGCTAGATACTAAAGAAACCATCCCGTTGTCCATTATGTAAAATATGTTTTCTGGGCAGACTTTGAACAAAGAAAAATCTCTCTTTGTTCTCTAACACACGGTTTCACATTCTAAATTGATTGGTTATTATAGATAATAACGTAGTTACTCCTCTGTGCCCTGACTGGAATGCTGATTATATATATAGGTATATATACATTTGTGAACTATGACATATAATTTGAGTAACAATTAATAGTTTCTTGTAAAGGCTCTCAAAAGATATTAAATAACCCATGGCCCAGTTTGATTTGCTAACAGGTAGTGAGTTGTATGTTTACAGACAGTGCTAGAACAAAATCAACATTACAGAAGCAGAGACACCGTGTCTATGCTATCAAGACCTAGAATTCTAAGGGAGTGGGAATTGAGCAGGCAGCAACACAATAGGTCTGGAAATGTTTTCCTGGGCTGTAATGTCAGGAACAGCTTGCTTGTAGGTGCCTCCTTAGAAGCTCACGTATCAATAAGCTGCATCTTCCTTACTGGACAAACACGATGATTAATTCATGTTTCCCTTGCAGAATGTTAAAGGATGAATGCAGTAAGTTTAAAAGTAACATCAGATGTAAAAAAGACATGAGATAAAAGAGTTTAAGAAGGTGAGACTTAAATAACTTGAGAGAAATGTAATTAGCTGTAAGAGATAGTATCTATAAGAACATAAAGCATTTAATAGACGTATTTGCTGGATTTTATTATTTCATTTCTTCAATTCTCATGGAATCATTAAGATAGAATGTTATTTTATTTTAATTAATGTAACCTGACCACATTAAAAACAAAAGTAGTGCTTGCTTCAGCAGCACATATAATAAAAGAAATAATGCCACAGAATAAATACAAAGAAATATATTCTTTGGAGTATCAGTAATAAAGTATGAAATGTGTCAACACTTTTGTGTTTACTGACACATAATCATAATTTAGCACTCATATTTTACAAATGCATAAATTTATACACACCCTATTGTGGTTAGACACAATTATGATTTAATTGTGAGCAAAAATAGTTAAACATTGAAATATACACTTCAAATTCATTATGTACTTTATGTTCTCAAATATTGACTAGAAAGAAAAGTTTCAGCTTTTTTCATTATCCTCAAAATCAAGATTCTAACAAATAAATACACTGCAAGTTTTAAAGTGACGTACATCATGCAGATGACTGCCAATTTAAATCAGAATTATCATAATGTGAAAGGCAAGATTTTGCAGAGTTAAAGGACAAAGAAGAGGTAATTCCAAATACTAGTGTTTAATATAAGGTAATTAGAAACTGTCTTTGTACACTACTCTGCTCTTTCACTGAGGGAGTATTTGTTGAAATGCTACCAAAAACATGTTAAAAATCTATTTTATAAAAAAGAAATTTGATCGAAAGAATTTACAATATTGTGTATCCAAGCTTTCATTCCTAAAGCCTTCAGTTCTTCCATCAGAATAAGAGGTCACAAGTTTGCATTCAATAGCAAGTCATAGCCCGTGAAGAATTGGAGTCAAATTAGATATCAGCATTTCTACTAAAAGCACATAGAAAGAAGAACTTGGAAATGTCTACACTATACACGTCTAACACAAAATATGTATTGTCTTTATAAAGAACATATAAGGAATCATGCTTAACAGTATTAAAATCAAATTTTAAAATATAGACAGAGTTAAGAACTTTTTTGATAGGATAAACCTTTTGTTCTGTGGACACATAAATGTATTAAGATGTATAGTATTATATTTTGATTAAAGCATAATTTATTAGCAGAATATGTGTCTTTTGATTTTCCACAAAAATTAGTTCTGCCATTTTAGTAAAATTATAAGAAAACTTCCCCTTTTTGTAGTTTTGGCATTTACCTTTTGATGTTTCTTTAGGATTCAAATCCAGTAATGTTTACTAACATAATATTGTTACTTCAAAACATATTTTGGGGTGGAATACTTGCCTACTAGGTGTGGAGCTGAGTCTAATACTCTAAAACACTACATATATGTATATACATACATACATATGCATATATATGGTTAAAACTTAAAATTTAATTTAAAAATACTAAATAAATAAAACATGAATTGCTCTTTGTAAGAAAAAAATATAAGTATATATATTTCCCCCAAGAGTTGTGTACACTCCATTTTCTCTATATTCGACAATCTGAATAACCTAACTCTATATTTTAATCTGAGTGCTGGTAGGATGAGGATTATTGTTAGTTCCTTAGAGTTGATTTGATTAATATTTTTATGAGAAAGTTGTGGTTTAATAAATGGCATACAGCTTCTCATCCTACAAGCATATAAGTAGATATAAGAATATATAAGTAGATATAAGAATATATAAGTAGATATAAGAATATATAAGAAATTATGCTTATATGAATAGATATAAGAGCATATAAGTGGATATAAGAATATATAAGAAATTACACTTAACATATTATTAAAATCCAATTTTGAAATATAGTCTATTTTGCAGTATCACTGTAGAACCATCTTCATATCCTTACTAGCAGTCATAAGATGGTTTATAACATTACAAGGCCACTTTGACCTTTCAAAAGTTTCAGTTCCCCTGCATGGTGATGGAATGCTTTGAGAATAGAATGATTTCAACAGTCACTTCATGGCCAAGGAATTGATAAGGTCTTTTCCCACAAAGTTTTATTAGTGATAGGACTAGTTTTCTGCCATGAGACCTACTACACAGATTGATCTCAGGTGATCTTTTTTTTCCGAATGACAGTTGGAACACGCCTATTAGGATAGTTCTAGAAGCATTCTTAAGCAACTTGTAGAGACCCAGCTGAGGTCCTGTCAGCTGATCTGAGACTAACAATGACAGCATCCCAAGGACAGACTGTCAAGTTGTCACGTTCAATACCTTTCTGGAATAAAAATCTCCATGAGTGTAAAATGTGCTGTATTTTAAAATCACAGAGATCCAGGAAGTGTAGTTTTTGGCTATGTTTATTTTATATATTACAGCATAAGGGTAACATTATTTGCACATATATGCATACCCTCTTAAAATATTTTTTTGACCACCAAGTTTACTCCAAAAAATCCCGACTATTATTTTGAAAAATAAAAATAAATAATTTTTGTTCAGCAAGTCTAAAGTAAGAAATTCTTCTTACTTGAATTTATATACCATACAAAATAATAACTGTATACTATGTAACATCAATAGTGGTAAGTGCTATGAAGATATACATGGAAGTGAAAAGGGGTACTAAGGTTTTAGATAAAGAGGGAAAATTAGGTAGATAAAGAGGGAAAATTAGGTAGGAGGAAAAGAACAAAAGATGCTACACTGCTTCATGGGGGCCATCAGCTATCGCCTTAATTCTTTTCTTTTGGGCATTTAAGCATGATATTCTCCTTTAGATCACCATGTGTTCTTGCTGTGATTCGGGGTAACAACGTGCATTTTGCAAGATTTTAAAACACTGATATTTGACTGCAAAATATCTGAAAAAGCATTATCAGTAAATACCTGAAAAGAAGACAATGATTAATGAGAAGGGCTCAGAATGAACTCAGTGGGATTCAGTTAGCTTTGAACATTATGCCAAGTCACATATGTTTTGAAAACTAATAACTATTATTTCCATTTAATATATTTGAAAAGCACAGATACTTAAGAGGATTTGGTCAGTTCTTAAATTCATAAAGTTTATAAGGGGACTTAGAGCACTGTTTTGTTCTGGAGCTCATCTCTGCTGAGCCAAATTCCTCCAGCTCTACCTTACTAATTCTCTGAAGACTGAAACTGTGTTTCCTACACTGCGATATCAATTTTCGTCACCCTTAACAACTAACAATATACTAATCCAAATAATTTGTTTCTGCTAAGTTTTAAAATGCTTCAAGGCATATTTCCCACTTATTTATTGACATTTAAGATCTGAAGTAGGTATTATTCAGAAAAATGAAGATCAAATAGTCTAATGATCATTCATGCAACTTCATTTAGAGTTGGTGGGAAGGCTAGTAGTAAGTCTTACATTTGTGGACTTTGGATCAATTTCTTTCTTTCTCTCTCTCTCTCTCTCTTTCTTTCTTTCTTCCTTTCTTTCTCTCTCTCTCTCTCTCTCTCTCTCTCTCTCTCTCTCTCTCTCTCTCTTTCTTTCTTTCTTTTGTACCGAGGATCAAACTCAACCTCACACTTGCCAGACAGGCACTTACACCACTGACCTATATTCCCTGCCCTCAATTTCTTTTTTTATTGAATCACACTGCTTTAAACTTTGAGCTTTAAAAGTGAAGGAAAACCTTTCCAATCCAGGAGTATAACCCAGTTTTCTACATGGGGTGGTAGCTCTACGTAATAACAAATAAAACAATTAAAAATCACATTCCCTTATTCTCTGAAACTAGCATTGTCACTAAATTTATCCATTGCTGCAAATTTAAGCCTCAGTATAATACATCACTTGAAATACTGGTGTAACCTGTTACCCACATTTCTATACTGAAAAATGGGTCAATAACCAAGTTTGATTATTACTCACTGTAAACAATCACTTGATTTATCTCTTGGAAGTACTTCAGTTACATTTTGGGGAAAATAAGAACATACCAGAGCAATGATATCAAATCAGTAGGCAATGTAAAGTCAGAAGCAGATCCTAAAACATTTTTACTGGAGAGTAGCATGCCTGCCTAACATATTTGATGTCCTGTGTTCAGTCCATATCACTTCAAACAAATTAAAAGTCAATTAGATAGCATCCAATATGCTCATATATTATCAACAAGAGTTCATCTTCATGGTTTCATCCAAGTCATCTCTAGGAGTACTGTTTCTCAGCAATGTGACCCTTCATGATTTTATTTTTGTTTGAACGAATATTGAATACTGTGCCTATCTCTGTTGCTAGACTGCAAAGACAAATGAAATGCCAAGTCCTCTCATCCATGAGGTTTAAGGATGGTTATTACCTTGAACCTCTTTTCATGATCCAGAACATAGCTTTTTCAGAACCAGACCAAGGTACATAGTTAACTCTTTGCCTTGTATATCTTCATCAGGGCAGACATGCACCTTTTGATGACTCAGAGTGTCTGACACATGGGAGAATGAGTGTGTGGATTGTGCGTCGCTAAACTGATCATCAGCTGAGCTGAACTCTCACATTGAATAGAAACAACGTGATAAAGCATGAGTTAATGTGATGCAGGGCTGGAGAATGAGACCAGGCAGAATTAAACGATCTGTGGTATTCGACAGATTGAAAACACCTAAGCAAGACCAAGACCCTGATTCCTATTCTTGTTATCTGGCCATCTCCAGTTATATTGAAGGAAATTTAATTGGCCCACAGGCCTGAAGAGTATCTTAATATGAGGTATTTAGTGACGCAGGAGCCTGTGGACTCTCACACTCTTAAAGAGCTTAAAAATAGATAGCTGATTCATGAAGATTTTGTAGACAACAGTACTTATATTGAAGCAATTTCTTCAGATTGGAGGTCAAGGGGTAGACCAGACTGAGAAGATGGAGGAACATTGTATCTATTTCAGGGCCTTGGGCTATTGGATGAGGAAGGAGTGGCGTGCAAGATGTGCTTGCGGAGATGACACTGGTGTGTACAGACAGAGAACAAAGCATGCCTTTCAGATCTGCTCAGCCTAGGGTCTGTGGACCAGCAGTCCTGGGAGCTGAACATTCATCTCGAGTTCATCTATGTCAGGATGAGTGCCCTGTACCATCCTCCATTCAAACAGTCCTATCTGATAAATATATCCTTGTATTTATATGCTAAATTGTACTTAAGAAACACATAGAAACACAAAGTAGCCATATGCTTATGCATAATCTAAAATATAGAGATGTATTCTTATACATATATATTTCAAGAATATGTAGGTAGAAAGATAGATCAATTCTGTGTTTGGTTATTATGCCTGGCACATGGTAAGTGTTCAGAAAATGCTATGGATAAATTAATTGAGCTGCAACACCATTTAGAAGAAGAGATTCTGATCTGTATCCCACATATGATGATGCAGACTTACTAAGGCCAGGAATCAGTCATATCCTTGGCCAGATTTTTCCTTCTCCATTTTCCTATAAATGAAATTGGTTTGCTGGGCTACTGTGAAACAAAGATAACAGAATTCTATTTCTATTTTCACATGGTTACTTTTTCTCCACAAGCTTGATTATATTTCTGGAAAGCCTTCCATTCATCCCTGAGAGTTGGATTGTACACATATTGTTTCATATTTTAAGACAAACACTTTATTTCAACACATTCCAAATCTAAGAATTGTATTTAGGCACCAGAAGAGAAAAATGACTATATTATTTAGTGATGTTTCACTGAATCAAGAAGAAATATTTCAAATCGAAGTATAATTCTCAAAAATATTGTGTGGAAAAGTATGAGATGCTGTTCACTTAAGCTCATGCTCAAAAGGTCATACTATTGGATCAAATTACAGAACATTTGTACTTTGAAACTAAGTCATCTTTCCTTTGACATCTATCTTCTTGTGCTCTTTCTAAACAATATACATAAACACATATAAACTCATACACACATAAACACACCCTTTGTTCAAGAGTTGAGACTCAATTTGTAAGTCTGTATATCATCATAAAATGTTTTCTTTTTGTTTGTTTGTTTGTTTGTTTGTTTTTCAAAAACCAGGAAAGCAAAAGTTTAGGAAAACAGTGTCTTGGTTACTTTTTCTTCCTTGCTGAGACAAACAGCTGACACCCAAAATGAAGCAAGGAAAGGTTTATTTAGCTTACAGTTTCTGTGGATTTCAGTCCATAATCAGCTGATTTCAAGGCAGGGTGGCATGGCACTGGGGCAACACTTCAAGACAGCAGCCAGAGCAAAAGTGGGCAGTCGTTCATGGCGGCTGCAAGCGGCAAGAGCAAACCGCGCCAAAGAGGAAAACACGCCCCCATTCCGACCTTGCAATGTATGTCGGCTCCACCCCTGGGCGGGTGCAGCATTCACACCGCCAATCCCAGCACTAGACAAGGAGTCAATCACAAACGCTAGATTCAGCC
>RJWT010010863.1:0-23781 GCA_004365215.1 Cuniculus paca | reverse complement strand
TAACAGCAACAGAGTATACATACTTGCAAGTACATATTATCCAAAAGACGTCATTCTGAGCCACAAAACTATTCTCAATAAATTTTAAGCAGTTCAATTACCTAAAGCATAATCTCTGATCACAATGAAATGACATAATTAAAATATGAAAATCATTTTTAAAATTCCCAAATACCTGTACACTAAAGGCAACATATCTAAATCTTAGAAAAGAATAAAGATCTCATGACAACGACCTAAGCTTTTACCTTAAGAAACTGGAGAAGAACAAGTTAAAGCTAAGCAGTCAAGTATAACCTGTTCTCCTGTAAGGGAAGTAAGTAGAAGACAAGCTAGAACAGAAATTAAAGAAAACCTTCTTAGAAAAAACAGGAAAAAAAAGTCAATGAAGTTGAGAGCTGGTTATTTGAGACAGGTAAAATGCGAAATGGAAAGGCCACTTAGGAAGAGCTGGTAGTTCCTTAAAATCATGCCAGACCCCACAATCATATTCCTTGGTATTGACTTCAATGACTCAGAAACTTATGCTCCTATGTTTATTGCAACTTTATTTATAATGGTCAAAACTTGGAACTAACCAAGACCCCTGGAACCCATGTAGGGACAAATAAATTGCAGTACATCCAGATAACGGAAAATGACTCAGTGTTACGGAGAAGTGAACTATTGCCATGAAAATGCAAAGAGAAACCTTACATGTGTATGATCATGTAAGATGAAGTGAATCTGGAAAGGCTATATTCTTTTTTTTTCTTTGCGGCACCCGGGATTGAACTCACAACCTTGCGCTTGTCAGGCAGGTACTTAGGCCACTGAGCTAGATCCCCGGCCCTTGTCTTTTTGAGACATGGTCTCACTATGCAGTTCAGGCTGGCCTTGAGCTCACTTTGTAGCCCAGGCTGGTCTCGAACTCACAAGGATCCTCCTGTCTCAGCTTCCTGAGTGCTGGGATTACAGGCATGAGCCACCACGCCCGGCTTGGAAAGGCTATATTCTGTATGAGTCAAACTCTCTGATGTTGGGGCAAACTGAAACAGTGAAAAGATCAGAGGATGCAAGAAGTTGAGAGCAGGGAGAGGTTTTAGGGTGGTAAAACTATTCTGCATGGTACTGTAATAGTGGACACATGGCATTAGACATTTGCCAAAACCCAGACAATGGACCTCAAAAGTCAGCGTCATCTCAGCTATGGACTGGAGGTGAGAACAATGTGTCAATGCAGGTTCACTGACAGACAGCCCACTCTGGTGCTGAATAGGCACAGTTGGGGAGGCTGCGAGCAGGGGCGGGGGATACAAGGGAACTCTGTATTTTCCACTCAGTTTTGTTGTGAACTTAAAATTATTCCAATAAAGTCTACTTAAATGTTTTTAAGTCAATGAAAACAGAAGTTGGTTCTCTGAGATAGGTAAAATGATATGTAAGTAGCCAAACTGAGCAGGAAAGTAAGATACACTGTATGGTTTAGATCTAGAGAGTCCCCCAAAGTCCCTGTGTTCGGAGGCAGGGCTTTCGGAAGGCGACTGGATGGTAACGGAATGCTTTAGGGGACTTGGGGTTGGTAGGTGGGTCCCTGAAGGTGTGATCCAGAAGAATGTTATCTCACTCCCCAGATAGTCCCTTCTCTCCCCACTTCCTGGTCACCATGATGTCAGCAGCTTTCCTCCACCCTGCCCTTCCTGTCTTGGAGCCAGTCAAGCATGCGTACACCCAGACCTCTGAAACCCTGAGCAGAAATACATCTTTTCTTCTTTAGGTTGTGGGTTAGGGTACTGGGTCTCAGAAATGGGAAAGCAAGTAAGACACACATATTGCCTGTTACAGAAGAGAGAGAAAACAACAGACATTAGAAAGAAAATAAGGGGCAGGCATGTTGGTGCATACCTGCAATCCCAGCACTCTGGGAGGCTGAGGCAGGAGGATCACTAAGTTCAAGCCCAGCCTGGGCAGCGTAGTAGACCCAATCTCAAAATGAAAAAGGGCAGGGGATGTAGCTCAATGTGAAGGCTTTAGGTTCAATCCCCAATAGGGGGCTGGGGGGATCTAAATGTTCACGTAAATGACATCAATCCAAGACATACACATGCCTTATTTCACCAATAATAAGATAATGATATTTAATAGTGTATAATTTATTAACATTCAAATCAACACGAACATTAACCTAACATATGACTATGTATTAATAAGGAGTTTTTTTTTTTTTTTTGCCTTTAAAAAGTTTTTCTTTTAATTTTTTTTTTTGGTTCTGAGTACTGAACCCAGGGTCTTACAGGCACTTTACCATATGAAAATTACTCAATATCTGAACAAGTAAATGTATCTTTCACATCCTGTAAGCCACAAAAAGCACTATAGTTTATAATCTACTTCATGGGTGATTCCTTCAAAAAAACAGCTTTCGCTGTAATCAGAACTCAAACAGAACACGGTAAAACTTTGAAGTAAAAAAAATTCTGGGAAATACTTAAGTTGCTACTAGAATGCACTAACTAGAACTAAGCAATCAAATAGCTCTCCTATGATGAAATTTCTTTTATTACTTAAGCATCTAACTTCACAAAAAGCAGCTCATATTCTTTTCCACTAATATATCTTAGATACTCAAAATATAAATTAATTCTTTACTTTTTAGAATCAATATATTCCAATTTCCTCTGTTTAACTGCCTATCCTTTGATTAGTGTAATAATTAAGGCAAATTGTGTGATATTCTGTATTTCACAAGTTTTTTTTTTTTAATATCAGCTTATTTAACTCCCAAAAAAAACCAATGTGATGGCAGGTAGGTAACTCTCTCCAATTTAAACAGAGGAAAATGCAGGTCTGGGAAACTAAGTGACTTGCCTTTGATCACACATAGCTGGGAAGCAGCAAAGCTAGAATTAATTGGAACCTTAATCATAATACAGTTTACTTTCTACACATTACCACAGTGCTTCAGGCAACTGTGACAAAGAGAGAGGAGATAAAAATCAAATAACTATGGCCTCTATATAAATGGCAGGTAAGTCAATTATCTGCAGGTAAGAGTTAAGAATTACTGGTTACAAAAGATACAAATTCAAATTTGCTCACGATCTCTAAACTTCTCACTACCCCAGTATTTTTTTTTCCAGAAGAAATGCTTAGTAACTGCTAGCTGTATTGCTTTACATGACAGAAAGCTCTGAACATGGCAATTAAACAAACAAAATATAACCAAGCATATTGTGACTCATTAAAATATAACAAAGTAATGGATTAAAAAACTACAGAGCAAGCCAGTGTGGCTGTCCAGGCCCATAATACCAGAGCCTCTAAAGACTGAGGAGAGCTCTGGCTAGGCTAGGACACAAGAAAACCCTGTCTCAAACAAAAGTAAAAACCTACCTGCCAGGTTCAACTCAAGACAGGACTTTCCCTGCACCCAATCTGTTTTCTCAGCGCCACGCTGTTCTGCCCCAGCACGAGTGCTGCCCTTGGCCAACACTGGGCAGGATGTCATAAAGAAAAGTCAGAACACGGAATCTTCCAAGTGCCAGGACACCTGAGAACAGCCACACGTTTATACCAGATGCCCTGAGAACTTTCATCACTGAGGCAGCAGATACTTGGAAAACTCTGACCCTGGTTGTTTGCTCTGAGCTCACCTGGAGTCCCTGACCCTCTTAACAAATATCTTGCCTGATCTGCTCACTTGACTCTCCTTGTCCAAGCCCTATAAAAGGCACTGCTTTTCTCTGTACACACAGACGGCCTCTTCACCCTCTGTCTGCCTGCACCCAGGCACAATAAATTTCATGCCTTTACATAAGCCTGGTGGTCTCTTATACTACTCAAGACCAGAGTACAACCAAGGCGGACACTGTAGCAGCACTGTATTTGTCTTCTCCAACATCCAAACCCTAACTCTGAGGGGAAGCGACTTGGACAACTGACTTATATCTAGGGTAGGCCTATCCTCACTGCCAGATTTTGACTTCAGAAATGAGGAGGGATCAGCCAGTGAGATGTGAGATTTGCTTCAGATTAAGCTAGTTCTTTCTGTTAGGAGGAAGCCAGACTTTTTCATCCTTATAGAACATATGGTTCCTTCTTGGCGACCATTATCCAATTACAAAGAGAATCCTGACTTGGAATAAAGCCAGCACTATGCAAAACAGAGTGGAACAAAGAAAGTATCGAGTCTTTGGTGTCTTCATTAAGGTACTGAATGACTAATCTGGAAACCTACTTTTCCTCTCAACTCCAGTAATGTTCAGCTAATACACTTCCTTACTGTGCAAGGCTGTTGAATTAGGCTCTTTGATACTTAAGGCTGAAACGAGCCTAACTGAAACAGATGCTGAGTTGCCGAGATATCTAGCTGGTGGATACAAAAGGGGTCTATAAACCAAAATATACTCTTGGAGTTTTGAAAAAAATTTAGGACTACTTTTCTCATTAGTAAATAACTTAAATCTAATAATGTAAAGTAAGTGAAACAAATGATTGAACAAACCTTAGAAAAGAAACGGAACAAATCTATGCCTGCTTGCTTATTTATTTATTCATCTGATTTGCACATCCCTGTGAGACCTGGAGAAAGGAGTGACTCATGAGGGAGGAGAGGTGTCATTATTCTGTGCTGCAGGCCCACAGCAACAACTGAAGTGAGGAACTGGTTGAAGAGCTCTATCAAAAATTATTAATGGTCCAGGTCAGCCCTGGGAAATAGTAAGCCGCCCACTAAATCTGTCTTGGAGCTAGCATTTATTTTTAGGAAAAATTTCTGGGTGCTCAAATGCAGAGAATGCTTCCAAATTCTAAGTTATATTAAAAGGGATAAAGCTGCACAGAGGGATGAACCTTAAATTCCAAATTGCACTACAGTCTTTGCTATTCTCTGGCACCAATCATTAAGCTCTATGCCCCTTTTATGGCGTTGGGTAGAATTAAAACTTATTCCGCCCTTCCCACCACTTTCCCTGTAACACACGAGGAAGCTTCTCTCCCAACTCCTCATACTACAGGGACTGGACGCAGTGAAGGCTTCCTCCTTGCTCCTCCTGGCCCATCCCAGACCATTCTTCCTCACTCTTCTGTAAAAACATCAACGATGGAATCTACAGTCATCAGACCATAACCACTCGCCTCCTCTACCAATTATCAAACTCTTCATTTCATCTCTTAAAAGACTTTAACTGTGTGCTCACTGCACCATCTCCATCATTATCACTGTCATGAAGCCTGCGGATCTCAGCATCCACAGTCTGCCCAAATCCTTGCTCATCAGTTTCTCAACATCCTCTCTTCCAGTGATCCCTCTCCAACCCCGTTTTGGATGCTCACTCTTACGGTCAAACCTTAATTTTAATAAATGCAACTCCTCCAAAATGTATTTTCAAGCATCACACTGTTGACTAACAGCTCACTCCCTCTAATATCCTAAGTCCAACATTCCTTCAACCCAATAGATCTACAGTTCACAATCTCACCATCTTTCCGCTTCCCTTCACCTCCCCACATCTTCCTTAATCTCCTTCCCATCCAAATTAAATCACATTCAAAACTGCTTGCCTTTTTGAGACTTTGGCAATCTTGCTTGACTAAACTGGTACCAATCTAATTTTCTGCCTATTCCAAGTTAGCACCTACCCAGCTGAACATGGCTAAGGGGGCACAGAAACACACACTGTCTGATAACCAGTTTCTCTTTAAACCCAAGACCAGGGGCCCTGAATCAGTCCTCGTTGATGCTTAACACTATACTGCATTCACTGCACCACTCTCGTACATGACTATTCCACACTTTTCCCTCTTCAGTTTTCTATCACCTATCCTCCTGTTCTTGTTTTCACTTGCTGATTATTTCCTATCTTACTGGGAAAACAGAAGCAACAGAAACTTCCACAGCTCTCACAAACACATCCACTAACTACACCTGTGCCCAAATATTCAGATCTTTCTTTCGTCATCAGTATGAACTATTCCTGCTCCATACAAAGCTCAATCTTCTACTTGTGATCTCAATCTCCACTAACCCCACCACCCTCTTATCCATTCTCCACCCAATTTTCCCATCTAAAAAACAAAAACCCACGTCTCTTTTGAACATCTCCTGCATGCTACTGACCCATTTCTCTCCTCCTTCTTTACAGAATGACTCTTTCTGCCTACCTCCAACTTCCCTTTCCCTTGAATCCATTCCAAATCACCTTTCCCTCAGCATCCCTTCAACCTGCTCTTGTGACAATCACTAATGAACTGCAGCTCCTTAAATACAGAGATCAACCAGCAGTTCCCTTCTTATTTCAACTATTAGCAGCACTTGACAGAGGTTCACACGCCCTCCTGAAACACCTTCTTTGGCCCCTAAGACATTATAAATCTTGCAAGTCCTTAAATACCATTTATACATAATTCCCAAACGTTCCCATTCTTTGAACTCTAAATTAAGACGTTTAAAAATCTTTTCAACTAGATACCTAGTATTTATCTCATAATCACATCGCCAAAATTTCTCTTCCAAAATTTTTTCCTTCAGTTCTAACCATCACAGCAAATGGCTAACTACCCTTTCTCAGTACTACGGCCAAAAATTCTGGAGCATCCTTAAGCTTTCTCTTTCCTTTACTCCTCTGCCTTCTTCTTTCTTGCCCTCTGTCAACAAATCCTTGGGCTTCCCAAAGACCAATTAGTTACTACTTCTTCTTGGCTCAAGTCACCACCTCCCTCTCTCTGGATTACAGTAACAGACTCCTGGGTGGTTTCCTGCGTCTGTCCTTGTTCTCCTTCAGTCTGTCCGCCACACAGCTGCCAGAATTAACCTGGAAAAGTAAGTCCAATCACATCACTCTTCTGTTCAACTCATTCAATGTCCTTCTGTATCACCTAACAGCCTAAATGCCGAGGTCCTTAAAATCACCTCTGCAACAGCCTGTTTGACCTTACTACCTCTCACACCGTCACCACTGTTAGTTTGTCTTCCTGACTTCATCCTCCATTAGTCTGTCCTCTATTCCACTTCAATCACAAGCTTGTTCAAAGGTAACCGCGTCAGGCCAGCTCCTGCCCTAGGGTCTTGGCATTTGCTATTCCCTGGGCCTGATGCTTCCTATGTCTGCATATCTCACTTTCTCACTCCTTTCACGTTAGTTAAAAGGCCACTTTCTCAGTGAATTTTGTCTAGCTATCCTCTAAGTGCAACTCTTACTATACCTGTTTTATTTTTCCTCTTTTGTTACTCATCATCGAACATGCTATATATTTACTTACTTTTTTTACATCCCACCTAAAATTTAAGTTTTACGAGGGCAGAGATTTTTGTCTGTTGTGTTCATGTACATATTTACAAAGCCTAGAGCACAAACTGGCAGAAAACAGTCACACAAACGCTTGATAAATAGATGAAGTCACTGAACCCTTTCAAAGATGATACGAAATCATCCACAGTCTCAAGATAATATGAAAAGGGACCACTGAAAAAATCTATCAATTTTATTATACACATCTAGTTAGTTAGTGGTCACTAATACAGGATCAGAACTAGAGCTAACATCTACACTAATGTTCTTCCTATGAAGATTTTTCTGATACTTCCTTTCTCATGTTTGATGACTTAAATTCTCAAAGCAGTAAATCCACTTTAACATTCTAGAACTTGCCTTATGCAATGGTTTGGATGGAACCCCCAAAGTTTACAAGTTACAAACAGGCACTTCCCAGAAGATATAGTTTGAGTATGTCCCCAAAAGTCTCTAAGTGTTATAACGTAATCACCAACACCAGAGCGGCAGGAGGCAGGATCTTCAAGTGGTGATTAACTGATTAATGCCTTGACTGCTAAAAAAATGAGCTTGCATTTCCTTGGTCCTGTGTGCGCTTATCTTTCCATGGTGGCATGATGCAGCAGAAAGGGCTTGCCAAAGACAGGTCCTTCAACTTTGGCCTTCCCAGCCTCCAGAGCTGAAAGTAACAAATCTCCACTCATTACAAACTATTCAATCTCATATATTGATATAGCAACATAAAATGGGCACAACACAAAATGCTATTTATAGCCTGCCGTGGTGGCACACTCATGTAATCCCAGCACTGGGGAGGCTGAGTGAGGCAGGAGGATAGTTGCAAGTTCAAGACCAGCCTGGGCTACAAAGTGAGCCCAAGGCCATGCTGAGCTGCATAGCGAGACCCTGTCTCAAAAAGATGACCAAAAAAAAAAAGCTCTTTGTAGAAGACTGCTTATGTACCTCTATTATCTCCCCTTCAAAGACTATGTTTTCTCAGGCCAGGGGTTACTGCCAAGGGTTACAGGGATGGCTCTGAATATAAAAGGGTAACAGAGATGTTTGTTGTGACAGTTTTGTTTAAAAAATGTTTTTATTTTTATTAGTACATATTTGCTACACATAATGATCACATTCATCACAGGAAATTTGCAGTTGTACATAATGTCTTAGTTCTTTTTTTCCATTCCCATCCTCTTCCTTCAACTCTTTTTCCCCTCCCCATTTATGAAAGTTTTGTTTCCATTTATTCCTTTCCATTCTTCTTTTTTAATCCCTTTTTCCTTTCTTCCCTTCTCTTCTCCCCTCCTGCTTCCCATTTGAGTATGTTCTTCCTACTTCCCATTTTGCTTATTTATCCTGAGTGGGTTTTGCATATGAGAAACAATGTAATATTTAAACATGTGTCTTATTTCACTTAACAGTTCTGTAGTATTTTAGGCATGACCACAAATTTATGTATTTTGGTAAAATTGCAAAAACCATAAATACACGGTGAGTACATGTAAAAATAATAAAATCTGAATAAGGTCTGAGGATTTTACCTATGCCATTTCATGGTTTTGATACTGTACTAGGTATGTAAAATATCGCAACAGGAGGAAGTGATGAAGAGTATGTGGGACCTCTCTGGATTAAATTTGTAACTTCCTGAGACTATACCCAAAATTGAAAATTTTCAGTAGTACATTTTGTGCATACAGACACACACACACACACGCAATATAAGTGGACATAACAAACCAAAATCTGAGATTTGACTTCAATTACTTACTACCGTTCCTTTTCTTTTGTGCCCTCCCAGAAAATTCCAGACACACTGAAGCATAAACGCCTGTTACTCTGTATGTGTATTTGTATCACATGTACAACTCACTTTTCTACAGTAATCTCAGCATACCATAAACACTTCTGCAACTTTTTTAAAACAAGGTATCTGAGAGATGAACTCACATGTCAGTGCTCTTTTTTCTTTCTTTTACGACTCTGTGACATCCCACTGTGAGGCTGTAGCATCATTTATTTAACCAGATCTATATGAACAGTTTAGGGCTTTTGATAATTTAATTAATGCTATAACTAGCAAAGATACTTTATGATGAATGAATCAATAGTATGAAGATTTATCATTTTAATAAATTAACTTGTTCTCCAAAGAAATTGTACAAATTTACTCCTCTAAAGTACCAGAGTGATTCTGTAAGTCCTTATTATTATTGAACTTCTAAATCTTTGTCAATCTGACAAGTGAAAAATGCTGTTTTGTTTAAATTTGCATTTGATAATGACAAAAACTAACATTCACAGAGCACTTAATGTGTGTTAAGTACTGTTGTGAGACTATCATGTATATTAACTCATCTAATTCTCATAATGATCATTTGAGGTGGGTGTAATTATTCCAATTTTACTGATGAGAAAATTGAAGCACAGAGCAGTTAAGTAACTACATATGTAAGATCACATTATGTGCAAGTACAAAATGTACGGATCTTCATATGTAAGATCACATTATGTGCAAGTACAAAATGTACGGATCCAAGCAGTCTGGATCTAGAAGTCTAAACTTTAAACAATGTTTTGTTTTTTATTTAGCTTTCCAGGAATATTTTTTAATGTTTATGGTCATTTGTATTTTAGTATGAGCTGCATGCTTAGGTCCTCTGTCCATTTTTCTGCCATGTTTTTTATGTTAGTCCTATTAATAGGGTCTGTGTATTAGGAAAATTGGCTCTTCATAGTCAATATGTAACTCATTCCAAAGGTTAAAACATATACTTATCAGATGATCTAACTATTTTACTAAGTATTTACCTCAGGGAAATAAGAATATATATATATACACACACACACACACACACAGATAGGTAACTATACTACTAATCTGTTAGTTCATTAAAAAGAACAGTTTGTGCTTTCACTGATTGATCATTTTTTTCATGCCTAAATCTTGTAATCTGAAGATAATAACATGCAATATATTAACTAGTGGTAATTTCCTATTATTTTATTTTGAAATTCTGTATAATTTTTATTCTTTTTTGCTGTTTTTAAAATAAAAAAATTTTTAAAAAGAACATTATGTCTATACCAACACTTATACACTAATGTTTACAGCAACTTTATTTGTAAATAAAATTGCAAACAACTTAAATGGTCACCAACAAATGAATATTTAACAGATTTTGATATAACTTGATAATGGAATACTATTCACCAATTAAAAAGAAATCATTAATACATACAGATAAGAATCTCAAAATAATTACCCTGTATGATTCCATGAATATAAAACTTCAGAAAATGCAAAACAATCCACAGTGACAGAAAGCAGATCCACGTTCCTCTAAGGTTGCTGGATGTGTGTGTGAGCAGCGGCATGAGGAAAAGATTACAAAGGGTCAGGAAGTAACTTCTAGAGAATAGATGTGTTTACTATCTTGAATGTATTTCACAGGTACCATGTTAAAATTTATTAAACTGTATACTTCAAATATGTGCAGTTTATTATATTTAATTGTACTTCAATAAAGCTGTTTGTAAAAGCAGATTCATAATATATTGTGCTATTATTTCAGAAATACCAGTGGTATTTCCTATTTGACTGTAACACGGAACACAAGCAAATGTGAAATACTAAGTTATCCTGGAAACAATTTCCACTTCTTTTTCAATGTTAAGATTCAACTTGACCAACCAGTATCCTGAATCTAAGCTGAGTCTCAAAAATCAATCAAAACAACCTCTCATTTGTGACAGACATTGTACAACCAAGACAAAACAGAAAGGTAAATTTAAAGCAGAGACTTACAGACTATAACCATCACCAATTATTCAATTATCAAATTCTTGGGTACATCGAAATGGCTTCATTCATTCATTTACTTACTAAGATACATCTGGACTCTGCTATGTAGCACTGGTAAGTGCCGAGAGTAAACAGCAAAAGAATTTTGTGAAAACGAAAACAATTTAAATGTCTATCCTCAACATACTGAATTTGTAAGTCATAAATGTGTAAAGTTACAAATAATGTTATTTTTCATTTGTATTCTAAATTGCAATGCCTTGTGTGTCTGAAAAGAAAAAAATAATCCCACACTAGTACTTAACTCCCTTTATACCACGATACCATACGTGGTAGTGCAAATGGCATCGTGCCCCATGTCAAAGTGACTTTGGATTGTCCAGTTTCTATTAGTATATAATGGACATTCAGCTTCTAAATATGAGCAAATGAACACAGTATTACACAACTTGGTGCAATGTGAGACTTCCTAGCAAGTACATCCATTTCTTAGTCATCATGTAATGTTTTTCTACTCAAGGTTATGTTCAGTAAATTCACACATTTCCTGATTATCTCCAGAAATTTTATTTCCAAAAATAAGTAAAACAGTGACAAGAAAGTAGCAATTTACATTGCAGGGAGATCCCCGATGAAAAAGCAATGAAAGCCTATCATCATAATAGAAGTCACAATTTCACTGAAAAAGGCAGAATGATGTGATATGGGCAGGCTATGCTTCCCCTGAGTGAAAGCCAATCAAAACACAAGATGACAATGCTGGCTTGATTCTGAAAGATGCTAATATCAGAACACCTACTGAGTATGACAAAGATTTCTGTTTGGAGAATCGAGAAAATGAAGTGGATGACTACAAACTAATTTTACCTATGGCTCACTTAGATGTTCTCACAACATATTTCTCGAACATTTTAAAACAATCTGTTTTTTCACTAAACTGGCTTGCGTTCATATTAATATTACAACATAAAAAGTATACCTCTGGTGAAATACATTATGGTATGTAGCTCCTAATTTTGCTTTCTTATGAGAAATTTCATTTTGAAATAAGCATTTTTAAATTGCCATTTTAGAGGGCTAATGACATAGAAATTGGCATATGGAGAAAAACTAAGGAAGCTTCAAAATTTGACGATGATAGTAGTAAAAATGTTAGGGTGAATAAAAATTGTTTCTCTTTTACCTTTTAGTGTTTAAATTAATATATTACTATTATAAATTATAAAATGTATAACTACCAATGTAAATTTATAATATACTGGATAAATTAAATGTAAAGATACACGAGATAAAAGTAGAAATTAAACATATAGAAGTTCTATACAGGGTTTTTTTTTAATGCTACTGTTTTGATATTAACTAAAATTTAACTACCAAGTCTCTATTTTTTCTCTTTTAGGGGGAAGCTTTACGCCTATTTTAATTTCATTAAATAGTTTTAAAGCCCCAGTGAAGGAATCCTCCAGAGGTTTATAATCTTGGTCTAAACTTTTTTTAAAAAGAAAAAAAAACTTATATATTATAAAGTGAATGGTAAATACATTAGAGAAACCTAAGGTGACTCTAGGACACAGACAAGGTAATCCTGAAGATGAGACTTTACAGAGTATAAAGAAAAGGATTTCAAAAAGTCCCAGTTTGTTAAAGGGACAGGAAATAAAACAGCTTATTGTTTTACTCCATATATTAAAAACTGAATCATTTAGAAGTTAATAACCTTTGGTTTCAGCTTTTGACACTAGAATGCAGAAATGCAGAAGAGATAAGATACAAGTGTTTGAACTTATAAAACTTATGCCATCACATTTAAAAGCAACTTCAAAGTTCGTGGTATTTCTAAAAGACTAAAATCTTGTTTGCTTTTGAATTGTAAATACATTTTTTTATTATTTCATACGTAATTTCAGAGGCTAGAAAGTATGATTTTTCCTTATGAATATCTGATACTATCTGAAGCTGTAAAGTGTCAAGAAGAAGTGAGAATAAGCGCCCAGGAGCAAGTTTACCAACTGGAATAATAAATAATGAAGGATTTTAAAGGTTGGGGTAGGAAAAGTCCTTAGATGAAAGTTTGGTTAAATCCTACTCCCTAGATGCCCTAATGCTTCAAGATGCCAATGTCCACTTTCATTTGAGTTGTTAGAAAGGCCTTCTTCATTACCAGCTGTTATGGTTTGTATCTAAAGGTCACCCCAAACCCTCATGTAGTCACGGAGGCAGCTGAATCTAGAATTTGTGATTGGTTCATTGTCTAGGGCTGGGATTGGCAGCGTGAGTGCTGCACCTGCCCCAGGGTGGGTAGCCTGTGTACAATATAAGGGAGGAAAAGAGGCATGTGCCTATTGCCCCTTATGCCCTTTATTTTCTTGTTACCTTTGGTACCTGCCACCACCATGAATGACTGCCCTTGTAACTTGCCACCCTGCTTTGGAGCCAGTTGATCATGGACTGAAACCTCCACAAACTGTGAGCTAAATAAACCTTTCCTTCCTTAATTTTGGTTGTCAGGTATTTTGTCCCAGCAATGAGAAAAAAGTAACCAACACAGAAATTGGTACCAAAGAAGTGGGGTTGTTGCTTTGACTATACCTGACTATGTGGTTCAAGAGCCTTTGAGAATGGCTTGTGAGAAGAGTTTGGAATGGTTCAGAGATGTCACCTGAAGGAGTAGAGTTGGAAAGCCTTAGGATGTTCCATATGGGAGATTCTGGTCAGAGCTCAAACGACTAGAAGGCTGACAAAAATCCTATCAGTAAAGACCAGGCTCCAGAAGTTTCTGTTGGGGAGAAAGACTGCATTGGTTGTTGGAGGCCAGATGATGTGTGTTATGGCTTGGCAGAAAGTTTGTCTGCATTTTGCTCATGTCCAGAGACTTTGCCTGAGACTAAGATTAAGGGCAGCAGACTAATTAATCTGGCAGAAATTTCAAGGCAGTAGAATGTTGAGGCAGTGGCATGACTATTGTTGGGGGACTTTACTCAGATTTGTGTTCAAAACCAAGAGCAAAGAGCCCAGGAGGATGACTTAAAATATGAGTTTGGCCAGAAAGGAAGCTCTAGTAAAGCTGTGGATTGCAAAGATAGAGCTGAGATCTCAACTGCTGAGAAGGAACAGGAGAATATAAAAGAGTCCTGAGAGTATCACAAGAAGCAGCAAGTCTTCATGCTTTGCAGATTCAAAACTATAAAAGCAAAAGACTTTGCTTTGAGGAGAAAGCTGCAGAGCATCATGTTCCAGAATGGCAGTGGCAAGTTCCAAGATGGTAGCAGCTGTGCCAGTTTCCAAAACAGCAGCATCACAAGAGAATTTGTTCCTCTGAATCAGGGTCAGAGTGCTCAGTGATCCAAGCCTTGACTCCTACAGCCAAGAGAGAAGAAAGCCTGGCTACTGCTCCAGCTGGCAGCAGACTTTGGCATCATCTATGTGGTTCTGGGTTTAGGTGCATGCAGAATGCAGGAGTTCTGAGGTTAAGAAGGCTTCCACCCAGATTTCAGAAGGCCTGGGAGGCCGGGCAGTGTGACCCTGAAGAGGCAATGTATGCACTGTGAGGGTGAAGCCAAAAGTGCAGTGGAGAACCCAGAAGTCTGAAGAAGCCATGAACCATCTTGAGGAAAACTGGAAGGAAGGAGAAAAGCCAGTCTAAGAGAGAAGTCATGGGAGCTACAACCACCAGAAGTGTCATGCGGTGGAGTTACACAAGCCTGCTGGAGCTCTCAATTTACCACAGATTGTTTTGGATGCTCCACATGGAATTGGAGGACTTAATGTCAGCCCTGCTGGATTTTGAACTTGCTTTTGTCACGATCCTTTGCATCCTTCTGTTTATAACTTTTGGAATGCAAATGTTTATCTCTGCCATTGAATGTTGGAAGTGTTTAACTTTGTTTTCATTTGCACAGGGGGTTGCAGCTAAGAGTTTGTCATACATCTCAAGAGGACAACTGGGACTTGGATTTTTCAACAATGCTGAAACTGATACTACTGTGGCAACTTTTAAAGATGAACTAAATGCCTTTTGCATAAAAGATGTACATGAGTCTTCAGGGCACCAGGGGTGGAATGTTAGGGTGTGTGTCTGGATGTCCTCCTAAGTCCTCATGCAGTCACGGAGGCAGCTGAATCTAGAGTTTGTGACTGGTTCATTGTCTAGTGCTGGGGCTGGCAGCATGAGTGCTGCACTCACCTTGGGGTGGGTAGCTTGCATACAATATAAGGGAGGAAAAGAGGCGTGCACCTCCCTTTTGCCCCTTTTGCCCTTTTTGCTCTTGTCTTTGGTACCTGCCACCACCATGAACAGCTGCCCCTGGGCCATGCCACCCTGCCTTGGAGCCAGCTGATTATGGACTGAAACCTCCACAACCTGTGAGCTAAATAAACCTTCCCTTCCTTAATTTTGGGTATTGGGTATTTTGTCCCAGCAACAAGAGAAAAGTAACTGAGACACCAGCCAATACTCCCCTTCCTCTAATTCTGTTCCCAGTTCCACCCCCTGGGAAGTGAAATATGCTTAATCCTATTTCTATGTGCCCTTTCCTCACGTTTTTCACAGAAACAGACTTGAGTCAGGAAGTACATTAAGGCTCATCCAAATATCCAGTTCAAAAAGCATTATCATATACTCCATTAAAGTCTTCTTTTTCCAGGCTGAACAACATGAAATGTTTCGATTACTTTGCAAGTATCGGTTTCAAGAAGCCACTTCATTCTGATTACTCTCCTCTGAATACATTATTTATCAATGACCTCCTTAAAAATGTGGCAAACAATAAAAAACACTAAGATTTACAGTAGGAAAGAATAATATACAGTGTTTTGGACAACATGCTTCAAAATAATGTGGAATAAGTAGGTTTTAGCTTTGGGTGCAGTTAAAGTAAACCACTGACACATCAATTTCAGACACTGACACATCAATTTCTGACAAATAGGGAGCCTTACCTAGTCAAGGACATACCTCTGCTTTAAAAAAAAAAAAGTAAAAGTAAACACCTACTATTGTGTCTTGGTTACTTTTTTGTTGTTGTTGAGACAAAATAACTGATGCCCAAAGTGAAGGAAGGAGAGGTTTACTTTTTACAGTTTTGGGGGTTTCAGACCATACTTAGCTGGTTCCAAGGCAGGGTGGTGTGGCTGAGGGTCAGCCATTCATGGTGGCTGCAAGCAGCAAGAGGGAACCGCGCAAAAGAAAAAAAAAAAAAGAGGGAAAAACAGCCTCCTTTTCGACCTTACATTGTATGTCAGCTCCACCCATGTGTGGGTGCAGAACTCACACCGCCAATCCCAGCGCTAGACAATGAATCAATCACGAACACTAGATTCAGCCACTTCCATGACTCCATGAGGCTTGGGGGGGCACCTAGGTACAAACCATAACATACTGTTAGCCCTCCCAAGTCTCCCACCTTGTATCTGATTTTTAAAATATCTTCAATTACAGGGCTTTGTTTGTCCCTATTTTTATTTTTCTGGTACCAGGAATTGAACTCACAACCTCATGCTTGCCAGGCAGGCACTGTGCCACTAAGCTACATCCCCAACCCATTTGTCCCTATTATCTATACATCAAGTATAAAACATTTACAACAAATATATTCTTAAACACAGCCTGCCATTCTAATTATTTAAAATAAAAAGATAAAGGTGGGTAAGGCTCACAGCTTCTCATGTACCCCAACACCCCGTTACAATCTGGGGGAGAACTGATAAAAGTCTTAAGTGGCACATGAAGAAAGCATCTTCAGGCACAACGCTAAGAATGTACTGCAGTTTCACTTTAACATCAGCCCATTAGTAAAGCTCCAGATACGGACTTTTAATCAACTATCAATCCACTTATGTAATTATTTAGACAGCATTTCTCTGTCTTATCTCTAAAGACAACATAAGGCGTTCTCAAATGCTATGTGAATAACCTCAAGGACTCTTTTCCTCATCAAAAATCCTATAAATACAACTATAACTGTAGATACTCCATAGCCAGAGTATTTCCTGAGGTACCCCCAGTTTACTTACCTTGTAAGGAAAGAAGAGAGGCTGGGTGTCATGACCTGTTCTTTGTGAACGTGTGCCGACTCATACTGATCAGGCCTTCTTTTGTAAATATACCAGCAACACGTGTTCAATCACTTGAGAACTTGTTCGAGGAATGACACTAAGCTTACCTGTCTGTTACAGTTACCTGCAATCTTTAATTGTTCTCCAACAATGCACATACTTCAGCACCTAACGTTCTTTATACACAGTAGACACACACACACACACACACACACACACACACACGGAAGGTTTGAGTTCCTTTAAAAAAAATCAGGATGGATTTTCAAAAAATGTAGTGATTATACAAGATATGAACACTGTCTTAGAGAATGGTACATGGTACTTGGGGTTTTTCTGTAGTATTCTACACTTCTCCTATAAATATATAACTTTTTTTTTTAAATCAAGATGATCTCTTCCCATCTCTGACAAATTCTTTTTTATTTATTTATTTTTTTTTTGTGGCACCGGGGATTGAACTCACGACCTTGTGCTTGCCAGGCAAGCACTTAGGCCGCTGAGCTAGATCCCCGGCCCTGGTGTTTTTGAGACAGGGTCTCACTATGCTGTTCAGGCTGGCCTTGAGCTCACTCTGTAGCCCAGGGTGGTCTCGAACTCACAATGATCCGCCTGTCTCAGCCTCCCAAGTGCTGGGATTACAGGCGTGAGCCACCACGCTCGGCTACAAATTCTTTTTTAAAACCCCCACCAAGATATCATCAAACACTATTAAGTGTAAGTTCTTCCAAGAGTCCAGCAGCCTTTTAATTAGTCTTGAATAGGAGACAGGAATTCCAGTAAATAGGCCCCTTGTCATATTCCTTTTTATCTAGGTCACGTAACCAGTTAGCCTTTGGTAAGCAATGGTCATTTCCAAATCTTACTTCTGGAAATAATGGCCTTTAAAAAATCTGTCCCAAAAGCAAACATATTTTCTCTAAACCATTAAAAACTCTGAGCCGGGCATGGTGGCTCACACCTGTAATCCCAGCACTCGGGAGGCTGAGACAGGAGGATCGTCGCAAGTTCAAGACCAGCCTGGGCTACAAAGTGAGCTCAAGGCCAGCCTGAATGGCATACTGAGACCTTGTCTCAAAAACACAAGGGCTGGGGATTTGACTCAGTGGCCTAAGCGCCTGCCTGGCAAGCACTAGGTCATGAGTTCAATCCCTGGTGCTGCAAAAAAAAAAACACAAAAACTCTGTAGAATCCAATTAAAACCTCTGACTTTACTGCTCAAACCATTTATTCAGCAGTCACATTCAAGGCAAGCTCAAAAAGATCTTTAATGTCTGACACAAATTACTACTACTACCATGAAAATCTTTAAAATATATACACTTTAAGATATGTTTATATCTAGGCTGATTAGTTTTTAAATTAGGCAAATAACAGTTTAGGGAAATGATGAATTTTATTTGCAATTTTCAACCTCAAACTTTCACTGTTAAGCAATGAAGTCATGAGAATTCTGCTAAAATTCTGTCAAAGAAATACTAAAATGCCTAAGAATATAGTGTCTTTCTTCTAAATACTTCCAGAGCTTTTGCAGTACTTTAAAGAATTTCTTTCAGGGATCAACTCTCTAATTTTCAAAAACTTGGCTTTGCATTTTAGAACATTACTACAGAATCGGTACTATAAACAGAAGTGCTATTGTCAAAGAATTGATCCAATAATAAAAAGAGCTAAGGCCACTTGTCTTATAGAAAATTACTGCCAAATGCTGCCAGACCCTACTTTCCTGCATCTGGGCCAGTAGCCAGATACTAATCATTTTCAGAATCTTTCTAATTTTTAGTACACAGCATAGTAGATGATACCACATCTAAGCCAGACAGTATTTTAATAAATGTTCTCCACAATGCGTCTAATATTTTGGCATATGATGTATACACACTTGGTGTGCATACACACACACAATTACACATACACACATTTACATATGCATACATACACAGGTAGCCATCCATTATCTATTGGTTTCACATCTCTGGATTCAACTAAGGGAGGACTGAAAATAGTTGAAGAAAAAAGAATTATGCCTGTACTGAACAGGTAGACTTTTTTCTAATCATTATTCCCTAAACAACAGAGTATAAGAACTATTTATTTAGCTTTTAGTTGTATTACAGATGATAAGGAGATTCAAAGCATCTAGGTGTATGTGAATCAGTTACATGGAAGTAATATACCATTTCATTTTAGGGACTTGAGCATCCATGGAGTCTGGTGTCTGTGGAGGGTCCAGAAGCAATCTACCATATACACAAGCATATGCATGATCTATAATGTCTTTAGAAGTAAACATAAGAAATTGGTAACAGTGGTTCATCTAGGACAACTGTTTAGGCCTTTGAATTTTGAATGTTTTTGTAATAACCACTCAAAAATGTGTATTAAAAGAAAACACTACAATAATACATACAATATTAATACTAGTTAAAATATCTTCTACCTTATGAAAGAATGCATGAAATGTTCTTTTAAGAATTTCTTTATAATATTTTAACATCTGATTGCTTATAAAAGAATTCATAAGATGGGCCCAGTGACACCGATAATCCCAGCAACTCAGGAACCTAAGGCAGGAGGATCACAAGCGTAAGGCCAGCCAGAGGAACTTAGTAGGACCCTGTCTCAAAATCAAATACGGCCAGGATGCTGCTCCGTAGTAGGCACAAGATCCTGGGTTCAATTCAAAGTACTGCAAACGAAGTATTTCATAATACTCATCTTCATTTATAATCAAGGAAATATAAATTAAAGAACGACCTTCTACTTATCAGATAAGGTTTTAAAAACTCACACTCAATACCATCATCTTTCTACACAGCTCTAGTGGGGAGTTGGCCTCTTTTCAATAAACCAGGGGTGAGATGCTGGGATGGAGGCAGCAAAGGCCCAAAGGAAGACACTTCCCTTTACAGGGACATGGTCTGAACACCACAGGAGACCCTACTGGTGGCACTCAGGGGACACCCACTCACAGCAAGAGTCACCCCAAAACCTTGTAGCTCAGGATCTTATGCATGTTGGTACTGGGCAGGGGTGGGGGGGTAAGGAAATAAATGCATGTGTGTATGGGACAGATACATGTGAACGCCTGGTTATTATCCAAGAAATGAATTCTTATGCTCACCAAAACACATGTACAAAACTGTTCAGAGGAGCTTTATTTCTAAAAGCTAAAAACTGACAACAGCCCAAATATCTATCAACAGAACAGATAAATATATACTCATACAATGGAATATATAGCAATAAAAAATAAGCTACTGCTAACTCAAAATATGGATGAATATCACTGACATCATGTCAAAAAAGGAAACATAAAACAATAACCTAATTTCATTATGTAAAATTCAGGAATAAGCACTAATCTAGAGTAATGGCGATCAGAAAAGTGGTTATGTTTATTTAGGAAGTACCAGCTAGGAGAGAATATGAGGGAGTTTTCTAAAGCTCTAGGATCTGCTGCACCTTGATCTGGTTGGTGGTTACAAGTTTCCATGTGTGAATATTCACTGTAAACAGGTGTGGTGGTACACACCTGTAATCCTAGCACTCTGAAAAGTTGAGGCAGGAGGCAGCAAGTTTGTGTCCACTCTGGACAACGTAGTGAGACCCCACCTCAAAAATAATGATAAAAGAAAGCTAGAGATATAGCTTAGTGTTAAGGCCCTGTGTTCAATCCGCAGTACCCACCCCTAAGCTCCCCAAACCCCACCAAGATTGACAATATTATTTTCCAAGTAAAAAGCAGCCAAGGTAAAATAACTACCAAGTTACTGACAGCCAAGCCTTAAAATTGCTAACTTAGTTAATGTCTCTCCTAGCAATTTTAAAGATAGGGATTAATAGTTGCCTCAAAATTCTACAAGACTTCTGCAGATGTAACTTCTATTATGAGGCGTGTCTCCTAAATATGAGGCAAGGGACTACAGTTCTAATATCACTTTGTGGTCACAGGTGCAAGAAAATGATTTAGAAACCTTAAAGTTTTCAGAAAATATGACATGACTGAGATTAATTTATCTCCAACATAATGAAGACATTAATCTTGCTATTGAGAGTTCAAACATGTAATGAGACAACTATATGCAATCAAACAAATCAGGATTGAAAAAGTAGTAAGACAAATATGAACCTGCCTTTGAATTCAGGGAGAGAGATAATTACAGCACACTAAGGAACACAAGACACTGAACGAACAAGATGATACATGGAGTGCTTAACCTAGTCAGGTAGGAAGAAAGTGGACGAGAGGGCACAGGAGACCTAAAAAGCACAATGGTGTATCTTGAAAAATCAGTCAACTTTACAGGAAGATAAGAAAAGAAAAGGGGCCAGGCAGAGTGGCACACACCTGTAATCAGAAGGCTGAGGCAGGAGGATCACTTGAGTTCACGGCTAACCTGGCCTACAGCGAGTTCAAGCCTAGTCTGAACTACACGGCGAGACCTTGTATAAAAAAATAGAGAGAGAGAGAGAGAGAGAAAGGAATGTTAAGCAGTGGGGAGAACATAGCAAAGGCTGAGTCAGGAAACAGTATAATTCATTCAGTAAACTGCTCCTATTAGTGAAACAAGCTCAAGGTTTATGGTGGGGGAAATACAAATAAGCCAGATGACGAAAGGCCTGGGAAAGATAAGAAGTTATGACTAAATACTACAGGTAAAGGACAAGTACGAGTTTTAAGCACTAAATAACCCTAGCACTCTGGAAGGCTGAGGCAGTAAGACGCAAATTTGAGCCCTGGGCAACTTAGCAAGACTCTGTCTCTCAAAATAAAAACCAAAAAAGAGCTGACAATTAGCTCATTGTAAAAAGCCCTTAGAGTTCAATCCTCAATACTGAAAGAAAACAAAACAAAATAATGAACACATTTGCATCTCAGAAAAATTACCTTGGCAGTTGTATAAGAGACTAAGGAATTATCCAAAGTCCCATTAAGAGTACAGCAAAGACTGGAATTCATGTCATGATTTCCTTTCTAGAAATTGCTTTATTGCATCACATTTATGAATGTAGAATTTTGAATAATTTAAAAGACACTTTGGAGCTGGGCATGGTGGTGCACACCTGCAGTCCAAGCACTCAGGAGACTGAGGCAGGAGGATCACAGTGAGATCAAGGCCAGACTCAACTATATGTGAGATCTGCCTCAAAAAAAAGTTTCTTTTTCAAAACACACTTTCGTTCTGTCGTTAATTGCCTATATAATAATTTAACTATAAAATTATTTTTATGGTTCCTATGCCTCACAAGAAAAAATGTATCTATTAAATGTGCATACGTTTGGAGGAAAAAAAGAAAAGGGCCGCGAGTGGTGGTGCACACCTGTAATTACAATACTCCAGAGGCTGAGGCAGGAGGATTGGTGGGAGTTGGAGGCAAGCCTGGGCTACAAATTTGTTCACCCCAATTACAGATTTACAGAATTATTATAAACACAGGCTCCAGTGCTTCCTAACCTAGACTACTAATGTCAGGGGCTGGGTATTTAATTCAGTGGTGCAGCGCCTGCCTGCCAAGCATTAAGGTCCTGAGTTCGATTCCTGATACATATTCCCGCCACCAAAAAAAAAAAAACTAGACCACTACTGTAAGACTAGCGCACAGGTCTGACTTAAGACATTTTTAAAAACCAATACACATACAAATAGGTCATTTTATTTAAATTCCACCTAAGTCTGGGGCAGACACGCAGAACTGTTAAAGATCAAACTGATTAGCAAGATTTTTCTAAAACAGCTCTAGTATTATCTACTCCACCCCCCAAGCACTAGAGATTGAACCCAAGGCCTTTAACTGAGCTACATTCCCAGCCCTCTTTCAAAATTTTATTTAGAAACAAGGTCTCGATAAATTGCCCAAGCTGGGCTGGAACTTTCCGATCCTCCTTTCCAAATTTATTAGCCATATGTAACAGTTTACAAATGACGCTTTTGCAGAGATTTAGTTCTGGGGCTTTCAATTCCAGTACATTTTCGGGAGCTAAACGGGAAGTTATCCTTCTCCACAAAAGCTTTTCAAAGGAGAGAGAAGCGAGAACACACTTGCCAGTCCTAGTTGACTCTGCCTAACACTCGGGCAAGAAGACTTGAGGGCAGATCTCGCAACGCGGGATCAGCAAAGCAGACCACCGAGGAGGGGACGCCGAACCCAGAGACTTCCCCAGCCTCACAGCCACCAGTTGCGGCGGACGCTCGCCTCCTCAAGGACCTCAGCCCGCACGCCCACGTTCCCAGAGCCCCGGCGAGACCGGCGCGCCCCGCGGGATCCCAGGGCGCAGGCACGCAAACTGCCGAACAAACCCACTATTTTTCCAACTAGGCAGCAACACGGATCAATCCCCCAACTAAGCAGCCGGCCAATGGCATCTAAGAGAGTAGGAGACCAGACCCACAGCGACGCTGGACAACTACAGTCCACGGGGCTGGCTCCGGAAGCCACTAAAGCCCCCTCCCGCCGCCAGGCGACCCACGCCCGCCGAACCGCGCCCACACTGCGAGATCACGGAGTGGGGGCGACCCGAACTCGCTCTGTCGCCCCCCAAAGGGCTGGGGATCACGCCCGGGCACTGCCCCCCTCCGGGCAAAGCAGAAACCCCAGCACACACTTTGGTCTCCGCCGTACCCCGCTTCCGCCTCCAACGACCCCCTCAAGGCAGCCCCCGCCCCT
>RJWT010010862.1:0-23782 GCA_004365215.1 Cuniculus paca | reverse complement strand
TTCATCATTGTGCTCTGCTCCTAACTAACCCAGTGCAGGCAGCATCCATGCTCATCTACCATGTCCACAGTGGTCGATAACTTCCAAACATTTTTTTGGTTGTTATCACCAATTACTTGGTATGCTTTCATGCTTCCAGCGAGATTTACCAAACAGCTTCTATGTTGCACAACAGCGATAAAGTGATAGCTTAGATGGAACCAGTACTCTAGGATCTATGGAATGGCAAGGATGCAGCACATAATCAGACTGCTCCAATGCTCTATGTAAGAGCCAGGGCAGAGGAAGGTGCAGAGAGGCCAGAAGCCCCGGTGAGGGACACTCATCTGCTGGGAAACAGGACAAGAGAGTTTACCAAAGCCTGTGCAAAGTTATTCTGACCACCATTTAATTTAGGGTTAAAGTTTCCATTCTATAAAAAGAGCGGGCAGAAATGATAGATGCATCATCAGTGTTCACCATGCACTGTGCCTTCCTGTTTAGGGCTCCTACACACTGTGGATCTGTAGGGAGCCCAGTGCACCCTTCAAACAGCTTTTCTCTTTAATTGAGAGCCCAAAAGAATATCTAGTGTGTTTTACTAATAACTCTTTAAGACATAGGAGATATAGTTAAGTCACATCTTGAGTGTCTTTTTTTTAGAATTATAGTTCCTTTTTAAAATTATCCTTTGAGTACATTTTCCTTTAAGATAAAGAATGAACTTGTATTTTACCATGAGATTAGGACTGGTCATATAATCCACATGCAAAGGAAACATGCCTCTCAAAATAACTTTTCAGAAGTATGTGGCTGTCCAAGGACAATGTGGTAATATCTCTCTCTACATGGCTAAATATACTCTTGTAGAACATTGCAGAGAAGAATTTAGATTAGGATATCAATGTCCTGGCTGGTTAATTAGCATGGAGTTTTTTTTTTTTTTTCAGTGGCCTAGTGCATTCTTTTTGAGCTGCTGTATTTCTGAAAGATGATCTGGGCTGGGGATTTAGCTCAACAGCTCAAGTGTTTCCCTGGTAAGTGTGAGGTAATAAATTCAATCCCTGGTAAAAAAAAAAAAAAAAGAAAGAAAGAAAGAAAGAAAGAAAGAAAGATAGGAAGGAAGAATCTTCAAACAGTACGTACATTCTTTGTTCTAAGTGCCTTAATGACTTAGAAAGAACAAATTGTTTAGACATACAGATCAAGTATTATCATACATTGTTTTAAGCATTAGTTATCCTTTAACTATTTATTCAGTTTTATTCTTTGCAGAACTGAATTTTTCTTAACAAAAGAACAAGTGTTCAAGCCATTTTGGAAATGACTTAAAAAGAAACCACTGAAAGAATTCTGAGGTTTAACATATCATGTGGAACTCCTCAGGAAGTCCTTATAGTGAATTATTCCCTTTGGATGTGTAAAGAAGAACAATTTGTCTTTGTAAATCTTATTTCCACTATTTCCTAGCTGAAACTTTAAAAAAATCCCCAAAGCCCAGAAAAATTTATTACTCGGTGTATTCTAGATTCTCATAGCAGGGCTTATGAGTAGATCTGGCTGCAGGCTCTTAACAAATGACTTTACCCTCTGGGAAAATCTAGAAAAAGTGTCTGCCAGGTGCCCTAGGGGACCTTCAAGCTTTGAAGGGTTGCTGTGTGATAAGGTTTTCATTTTTGTTTTGCTAACAGTTTATCAGCCTTCTTTAGGATTTTCCAAGGAGATGATTTCTAAACTGCAGTTGATAAAAATATCTAAATTACTTATGAAGAGAATGAGAAGGTGGCGGTCATGAAACACTGTGTTTCTGAGACTGACTGCACACCAGCAGCTCAGATCTTGAAAGGAGAACCTGTATCCGTTTCACAATGGTATTAATGACTGTAGGGTAGATACAGGGGCACAGAATGGGTGCTCGAGGCTGCTCCAACTTTAAATATCTATGACAAATGAACCCATTTTTCTTAAAGTTGTTTATACCATCAAGCACTTAGGGTTTCCAATTTACCTACCGATTTACAAAAGTCTTTCTTAGTTCCTTCTAAACAACAGCAAGATTAAGCAAGGCAGATGCCTTCTAAACAACAGCAAGCTTAAGCAAGGCAGATGTCGGGAAATCATTATTAAATTAGGGATCAGGCCTTGCCTATGGTTTTTTCCTGAGTCTCCAGTTGATGATAAACCAGCAAAACCATAAATGTTGCCGCATGAAGAAAGTGCTGCGACCCAGTTTCTCCGCACACACGTACCATTTGCTTTACAGCCCCGAGCCTGCCAGCAGGGAGCACTTCGCTGGTCTTTTGGGCTGCGCTCACCTTGCGGGTGGAATGCGTGCAGGTAGAGCCTCTCCCAGCGCCAGACCACAGCACTCTGAAAAACCCAGGGCTTTGCAAAAGGCCGTATCTCAGGAAAGTTACCGCTTCAAATAAATGTGCCATTTTATAAAATTACACCCACTATATCAGAAAAAAATGTTCTTTATTGTGAGTGACATTTATATGACTGCCATTTACAGAGAATAGGACAGTCTCACAAGCAAGGCTGAAGAATGGCTTTGAAAGCCCAGACTAGTCTCTGAATGACAAATGCGGTAGGACTTTAGGATGCTGCTACTGGCAGTGCCTTTCCCTCCAGGGCTGGGTAGTTTCCTTATAAAAATGAACCTGTGTTATCATGAAAAAAGTAATTACTCAGATTTACCTGCAGCACTAATGAGATTTCCAACACATTTGGAAACTCAGCTTCTCAAGTCACATGACTTTTCACCTTGCTACGGTTGGGCTATGTGGATCGTCAGGATCAACAGCTTTTCAATTTACACCTGTGGAACTGAGACTGGGTTGTTGGGCTTCTAGTTGGAATCAGAAGTAGCATTCTCCATGCCTTCTCCCATCATAGGATTCATTTCCCACTACGCTAGTCATCTTTCAAAGAAAGTGCTCAAGTTAACCATCCAGAGGGGGAAAAGGGTACCTTCCACTGTCTCTGGACAGAGAAATGACTTTAATTTCTTTTCACTGTAAATTACAGTCTAAACAATTTTTCTCTGGAAAAGCATTTCTTAAACTGCTTAAGGAAATTCAGATCCAGATCAAAGAGGTTACAATCTCGGGACAAATTTCCAGCTCTTGGTCAATAATCAGCCTCAGAAGGGAGACACTGGCAACCCACATGTCTTCAGTCTCCCTTCTGATTGGCACCAAAGATTCGCACCAACCCAGAAGACGCCAGCTACAGAGCCAAAGCCGACCTCCCGCAGGCCCCTCCGCACGGGGTGAAGGCGAGGAGCCAGCCAAGCGCGGGAAGCTGGAAGCGCCGACGCCTCGCGTATCACGCGCAGCAGCCTGGGGGGCTCTGCAGGGTGGGGCGCTGGGGCCGCGAGCCCGGAGCAGGCAGGTGGAAGCCCGGGACCGGGCAGGGAGTGGCGGAGGCAGGCGAGGGAGCTCGGAAACCTCACCTGCGGGAGGCCTGGTCCTGCTGGGCTCGGCTCTGCGCGCGGCGGAGGAAGCAGCGCAGCTGGAGCGAGCAGCGCAGCTGGAGCGGAGCTCGGCGCCCGCTGCGCTCCCGCGGGTATAAGAAGCCGAGGAGCGGAGGGAGGGCCCGCTAGATTTCGCAAGAGAAGCGGTGAAGAAAGGTTTCCAGGAAGTGTTCAAGCTGGGAATCCCGGACAGCTTGAAGAACCAGAACATCCTGTGCCGCTATTGTTTTTGCTTATGACCATAGGGCATGATACCCACCCGCCCCAGCCTTGGAGCTGCGGTGCGCAGGGCTGGTGGAGCTGGGGGAGGCGGGGGAACCTGGAGCTGGGCTCCTAGGCGGAGCTTTCCTGGCAGCTAGTGCGGTGAAGAAGCAAGTCCTGGCTTCTCAGGGGGCTCCCAGGTGGGATGCTCTTGAGTTTTCAGGTCTTAATTTAGGTAGATAAGCCCCTTAAAGGAGCCAGCTGAGAAGGGTGAGGATAACTTAAATACTTTTGCTTCCCTGTATCTCAGGGGACTGGTACCAGGGCCCCTAGAAACCCCAAACTCCAGGGACGCTGAATTCCCTTGTGTAACCTATGCACATCCTCTTGTATAGCCTAGATGATCTGCAACACCTAATACGATGTGAATACTGTTTAAATAGGTGTCATCCTATACTGGGGAATAATGACAAGAAAAGTACCTTCATGTTCGGTACCCATTAAAATGTTTTCCCACATATTTTTGAGGTGTAGTTAGTTGAACCCCACAAGTGTGGGTCCCATAGATTTGGCACCCACCACATGGAGGGCTGGCTGCACGTGCTACTGGATTGGTGCATCTTTCGATGTGGACGGATCTGAAAATCCATGGCCGTGTAGGTTAAGGGTTCCATAATCATCATAACTTAGGGAAGAAAGCACCCCTGTGATTCCAAACCTTAGAGTCAGAAGCAGAGCCCTCCGGCTTTGTCTCTCACTCAGCCATCTGGTCTTAAATTGCATAGTGTGCTCGCCAAGATCAGATTCTCATCACATGGAGGATGCCTTCCAGCGCCGGGGAGCTCATTTCCCCTTGGCGTGGGCTGTAACTCTCCCCATAGACCCACATCTTCCAGGAAGTCTTGTTGGGTCATTAGTTAAAATTAAACGTTTTCTTGTTCCATACGATGCAGGTTATGCTTTATCACAGTGGTTAGACCTAAGGGTTGTTATTGTGAGTGTGTCTGCTCGCCAGGGGTGCAGGCTTCGAGGGCTGACACTTGCTCAGCCTGGAATTCTCCACGCCGCTGAGCCGTAGTGCATCACATACAACAAATATTATTGCACTCATTAATTAATAAACCTACCACAAATTATTATAACTTGCGGAGTTACAGTGTCCTTAGGCCAGGAAGAACAGAAGAAGGTATTCATTGATTTACAGCATCTGAGTTCCCAGTTTGAAGATTCATGAGGAGAGAAGCAGGTGTGCCAGGGAAGATGGCCACAGGCGTGTCCCTGAGGGGCCTGTGGTTGCTCAGCTCGATGGCTGGGTGAGAGCGGACTGGGAAGACTCTTAAGTTTTAGACCACGGATTGGGAGTGCAGTAGTGCGTTGCTCAGATGACGTGCCACTGGCCTAAGATCTGGCCTAAGATTTAAGCCTTATTGGCACAGAAACTTGATTCTCAACACATTGCTCCCAATAGTTAACACCAGAATGAAGACTTATTAGTAGCCAGTGGAATACAAAACAAGCAGCTATGGTGAAAAGACAGTTGCTGGGAGCACTAGACTCTCTGGTCCCTTGAACTTTGCCTAAAGGCTCTTCCCAGGCAAGTCACTTTACACAGAGAAGGCTGCTCAGTGAAGTGGAGTTAGGAGTTGCTGTCACTTACTGGCAGCTGGTTGAGAGTCAGCTATGCGCAAGGTGTCATGAAATAACTAATGACTGGGCATGGTGGCACAAGCCTATAACCCCAGCACTTGGGAGGCTGAGGCAGGCAAATTGGGAGTTCAAGGCTGGCCTGGGCTACATAGCAAGTTCAAGGCCAGCCTGGACTATATAGTGATACCCTATCACAAACAAGTAATTGCTAATGGCCTTTGCTAGAGCTAAATTTCAGAGTCACTTAACTTAATTATTTCGTGGTTTAACAGTCGATTTTTCTCTTAGGTCTAGTAGGGACACACAGTTCATAAGTCTACTTTCTCCTTAAACCTTGCTATCGTGGAAGGTAAGCTTTTTTTCTTTTCAAAGACTTCTCCCCATGCAGGGAGGGTCCGGGTTCCTTCTCCTTCCCCCAGGTTTCTCTTTAAAGTGTACCATACCTCATTATGTATTAGGGTTTTAACAGTTGCTGGCCTGAGGCAACTGACTTGTAGTCTATTATTAACTTATATATGGAAAAATCTTACTAACTAAACTTTTATCAGAAGAGATCAGCTCTTTACCTGTCTGCCACCAGAGGCAGAGAACTGGCAGCTATGGTGCAGGTCTCTTTGGTTTCCAGAAACTGTTTGGATTAATTCTAAGTTGACACAGTGACAACTCTATTCCCAAATGCGGCTTCCAGCTAATAACAGAATCATTACTTTATCACTGTTAAGTGGATGAAAAATTTTGGCATTTGATGGATATGAAAAGGAGATCTATTTTAGTTATGTAAGATATTTTCTTTGCTAAAGGCAACCAAAGTCCCCCAAAAGGAAGATGAAATTAGTGGAATATGATGGATGGAAAATTTGTCTTTATTAGTCCTTATTTTAAGAGGCACTTGACTTACTTATTTTGTGGTTTAAAGATTAATTTCCTCCCTTAGGCTTGGGAAGGACACACAATTCATAACTCTCCTAGTTGTTTTAAATGCTAGCTATACAGGAAAATTAAACTTTCAAAATATGCCAATAACCCAAATACCCAAGGATTTGCTTTTGGCAGGACTCATCCATTTTCCTGTAGCTTGATCATCAGAATTTAGATAAGCCTTCCCAGATGCTGTGCACCATCCAAGTGCTCCTGTTTAGGAATTTCCATGTTTGCTATATCCTGAAATTTTCCTGCTGCTTCATTAGTCACTGGTTGCTACCTTGAATTCCCCAGATGACAGAATTTACACAAATTGATGAAAATCAATGTTCTTTAAATACTTGTAAGCGATTGAGTAAAAGTAGTTTTCAGTATCTTATGTCTCCTTTTCTACGTTGTTTGCCTTCTTTCCAGGGCCTCCATTCTGTACATCTCTGGTCTGCCACTTTGCTGTCTTCCTGCAGATTTCTCCTTGTGGTATACCACATCTTATTATGAATGGGGCTTCTAACAGGTGCTGGCCCTGAAGGTAACTGGCTTGATTATCGTCACCAAGATATGTGTGTGAGAAACTCTTATTGACTTAAAGATTTGCCCCGTTTTTGGAGAAAAGGAAGAAAGAAAGAAAAAAAAATTGAAGGACTCCTAGAGATGTTCCTGACTAAGCTAAAGAGATGACTCTCTAATGATGGGAAGTTTGGGCCGTCATTGATATATTTTTGTGTATGGTTATGTATTAGATTTTCCATTGTTGGGACAAAATACCTGATGTAAAAGAGAGGTTTCTTGTGGCACCAGTTTCACAACATTCAATCCATGGTTGACTGGTTCCAAAGCAGAAACCTGGCAGAAGCGGTAAATGAGCAAAGACATTGCCTTCAGGGCAGCCAGGAAACAGCAGGGGAGGAACTCTGAGAGGAAGGGACTGGGGACCAGATGGAATCCCCAAGGTCATGAAGGGTGTTTTACTAATCTGCTAGGTGCTCTTAATCTAGTCAGGTTGAATCATGATTAACCATCACAGGATATAAGGAATATTTTGTCTTTTGCTTGCTTAGCACCTATGGCTAGGACTAGGATAAAATGAGGGATTAGGGCAGGGCACACAGTTTGAGAAGGCACTCACTTCTGAACCTTGCCCTGAATGAGCCTAAGAGTGAGTGTCTTAAAATTTGCCCCCTTATTCCCAGAAGAAGTGAAATCATCATACCACAGTGATACATGTGCACCCATGTTTACAGCAGCACAATTTGTAATAGCCAAATGTTGGAAACAACCCAAATGCCCATCAATTGAGGAATGGATAAAAAAGATGTGGTACTTTTATACAGTGGAATACTATTCAGCTATAAAGAAGGATCATATTGAGGCTTTTGTAGGTAAATGGATGCGAGTTGAGACCATACTCATAAGTGAAATAAATCAAACTCACATATGTCAACACCGCATCTTCTCCCTAGTGTAAGAAACTGAAAGACTCAATAAGATACAAAATCCCCCAAAAATATGGGGAAAAGGTTCTGAAGTCCAATAATGCTTTTATTCTTTGATTTGATTGGTTTAAGTCTGTTTTCTTCTATTTGATTGCAATATGTGAGAAGATAGGAACAGCTTCTTTGAAGAAAACAAAGGACATTAAGGTAGCCATTGTTGATTTCTTGTCTGATTTGAAGGCCTGTAATGCTTTCACTCTTGTTTTATCTGGTTTTATATTATTTTGTTTTGTTTGAGTTTATTGTGTGTGAATGTATGAACAACCATTTCAAAGAAAACAAGAGACACTCGGGTAGCCATTGTTAATCTCCTATTGTTATATTTTGAAGACCTGTATTGCTTGCGGTGTTCTGTTCTGAAATGCTTTGTTGTGTTTAACTCTGTTCTGTTTTGTTTTGTGTTTTTATTTTAAAAATAAAATAAAATAAAATAAAATTTGTCCCTTAATTCTCTTGCCCCAGGATCCAACTAGCATCCTGTTGTCCTGGGCCTGCAGCAGCCCCCCCCCCCCCCCCTGCTGCTAATTATGGCATTTTCCTTGCACAGTCTTGGACCTTGGGACACAGGTTAAAGTGGTAACACTATTGGAATTCTAGGACCTTGGTTTAGGCCTGTCCAATCAAAGCAGAGCCTTTGGTTTAGTGATGGCATGTGACTTGAGCTGGACCAATATGAGTGCTTCTTGAAACATCCAGGAAAGCAGCACACCCTGTGTTGAATTGCTGGAATAAGAAGCTGTGAGGAGGAAGTAATCCTGAGAAAGAAGAAAGACAGAAGAGAGATGGGAGGAGACAGACTTCTAAAATAGTTGGTGCTTCAAACCTGAGGAGGGTTCTTTATCCTTGGCCTTTTAGTTGTAAGAGTCAATAATCAGGTGTCTGTTAAGTCTTTGTGTGGTTATGGCTAGGAATGGGACGAGGTAAGTAAGAATGCCCTGCTCAGGTCAGCTTTCTGCCCTCACTTCTGCATCATGCAGTCAGAATAAGGGCAACATTCATGGTTCAAAACAAAAACAAAAACACCAAACAAAAGAAATCTTGTCTGTTTGGGACTTGAGAAAGTAGTTGATTTCTGTGACTGAAGTTTTTCAGCTACTTCCCAGTACATTTGAAATGTAATTTCCTGTCTCAGCAAACTTCCTTTTCTGTTTCTTGCCTACTCTGTGGAGAAATGGACAAATAGAACCTTTCTCCTCTTTTTCCCTCAACTTCAGATAATGAAGTGTAAAATGAACCCAACCCATTGACTTGGTTTTAACCAATTTCTCAGATTCCAGCCAACCCAGACCAGGAAGCAAAACCAAACATTTGCCACCCACCTAGACCTAAAAAAAAGCACTGATGGGAAAACATGCCAGACTGTGACAGTATTGGAGAGTGGGCTGGGGGTGATGTCAGGAATGACCACAAAGAATTTAAAAATAAGACATGCGCTAATGGACCTGGCTGTTGTTACCGGGAGGCAGGGTCCTCACATGGTGGGGTCCTAGCACCTCGGGGAACTGGTCCTGTACCTTCATTCTTTGTGTCTTTGATAAGATTTTGGACAAGAAACAGGCTTCATATTGAATATAGGTAGTGTTTATTACAAAATGGTGGGGAGGAGGACGGGTGGAAATAAGGGAGGGACGGAAGGATAGAAGACGG
The DNA here is from genome assembly GCA_004365215.1 of Cuniculus paca. NCBI lineage: Eukaryota > Metazoa > Chordata > Mammalia > Rodentia > Cuniculidae > Cuniculus > Cuniculus paca. The sequence goes on along the minus strand of RJWT010010862.1, from coordinate 14,416 downwards.
AGAGGGAAAGAGAGACCTTTGAAGGTAGACAAGTGCCAAAGTGCAGTTGCACTTAGTGAGGTCTCAGGTTACCTTTGTATGATCACCTGAGTCTTTCAAGAAATATTCTTTCCTTTTTCCAATGTCACTGTTCTTGTACAAATAAAACGGGTTGAGTTTACCTACTCCAGAGAGAAGTGGGTCCCTGTTTAATACTCAGGTAGATGTCTGCATTTGGTCTGAGACCCTGAGGTTTTCCAAACCTTTACCCATGATCTGGGCTTTGTACAGGGAACCTTATCAGCACACTTAGATGATGTGACATTCTTTCAAGCTAAAATTTGAACCACAAACTTGTGTGGATTTTATCTATAGCTAATGATTAAGAAAGAAAAGGGGGAAAAATCATATCTTCTTTGTTTTTCAGGTAGCTCATAGCTGCCCATCTCCAGGCCTGCTGATGTCTAACTTGCTGCCTACACTGCAATTCCAGAGAAGGTAAGAAAAGAAAGCTGAGGGTGAGAGACCAGTGACTATCTTAAAAAGTCACTGACAAATCCTGGACTGATGGACAGTTGCGGCTACTTCTGGAACTGAAAAACAGGCAAGAAATCCCTGTCCTCTTCATTTGGATCCTTTTTATCCTTGTGATCCCCTGGGTCACAAAGTCTGCTAAATTTGCATGCTCTGGGACACTGGCCATTACCAGTAGAAATCTAGAGGTGGCCCCAGCCCACATGCTGACCTCTGAGGAGGTTACTTAGTGATGATGCTGCCGTCAAAGAACAAGACTTTCAAAATAATTTGCAGAGGTGGAGAAACATTCAAGTGAATTTATTTATTTATTTATTTATTTATTTATTTATTTATTTATTTTAATAAATTCAGCTAGTATTAACAGAGATGTTCATTTGATAATTTAAAAACTGAAGATGGGCCATGCCAGCCTCCAGGCGCACAAAGTGATATATTAAGCTATCAGTAGAGCTATGAGTCAACAGATGGGTAGTGGTTATTGCTAGTACTGGAATACTTCTGGTGGTTACCGCCAGCACTGGAGTATTCCTGGTAAAGTCAATTCCAGTCCAGTCAATCTGTGTCCAGGGCCAGTAATGGAAGTTACTAGATTTTTACCAGCTATAAAGGAGGAAATTAGCCCTAAAATTAGCATAAAAGAGATCATCGGAGGGAAAACAAAGGACAAGAATAGTGAAAATATTAGGCCATTTCTCCCTACATATTTTTGACTGTAAAGGCCAATTACAACTGAGAGCCATTTTTCCTTCTGGAAAGTGTTTGAAAGATAACACTAAAACTTGCTGTCTTGCTGATAGTGTAAAATACAGATGCTTTGGCAGCATCAAATTTAGATTTTTTTTATATTCACAGGTTATTTACCAAAGAGTTTTCATTTCTATTGGTTGTTTTTGGCTGTATAAACTTCATTATAAAGAACTAATTAAAATACTTAAAGAATTGTTGTGAAGGTGCTAAATTTAAAATACAAAAAGGCTACCTTGAAAATCTTTTTCTTCTAGACATTGAGTTCCATGCAGGCAATCATATTGATGATTTATTGGGTTCCTTTCATAGACAGGCAGTACATGCAAAAGTACATGTATTTATTTTAAAAATACAAGTGGCAACCTAGGAGTCTCATTGTTCTACATCTTGCTTTCCCCCTTAACAATGTAGCTTGGAGATCACCTATGAGAAAGCAGCAAAGCTGTCCTATTTAAAATCATGTATGTACCTGCCTAGTTTGCTACACTGACTCCCCTTCTCTTGACTCTACCTTCTTTAGCCCACTGTGCTCATCACTTTCTAACACAGTGTAACTTCTTTACCAGGTTTATTGCTTGTCTTTTTCCTAGAACTCAGGAGGCATAAGCACAAAGAAAAAAAATTTGTGTGTGTGCATTGCTGTACATACAACACTTAGAATGATGACTGGCACATAGTAGGGTGTTGGGCGCAGGCGCACAACATACTATACAGTGCTGAGTCACTTAGGAGTCTTGACAGCCCCTGATTGGCTGAGCTTGGACAAAGAGGCGATACTTGATTGGTCCCCTGTGCTGAGGTGTTGCTATCTGATTCTTGTATATATCAACACACAATAAACCAGTGTAGACGAGTTCTGGAAGAAGACAAAAGGCTCTCGTGTCTGCGTGTGTTTTCTCTCTGCGCCGGTCAAGTGGTGGCCCGTACGGGGAATCTCAGCACCAACATCACACACACACTGCAGGAAACACGAGAGGTAAGCCCAGCGCGCGCTCTGGTCAGAGATCAGAGTTTGGGAAGGGGTGTTGGACGCGATACCCAGGAGGGAAACCCGACTACAGGGACCCTGGCTGCCATAAACAGGCAGGTCGCACCTTAAATTGGTGGGTCTAACGCCACGTCATAAGGACGTGTGTGAAGACAAGAAAAGCTGCCGTAAAAAGGCAGGTCGCACCTTAAAACGGTGGGTTTAAACGCCGCGTCATAAGGACGTGAGCGAAGACAAGAAACGCTGCCGTAAACAGGCAGGTCGCACCTTAAAACGGTGGGTTTAAACGCCACGTCAGAAGGACGCGAGCGAAAAGAGAAATCGAAAGTAAAAATGGGTAATGAGAGTAGTAGAACGGTTTTCCTGGCCGTAAAGGAGATTTTACAGAAAAAGAATATAAAGTTGAAAAAGGAAACTATAGAAAAATTTATAAGTGAAGTAGACAAGGTGGCCCCATGGTTTGCACCCTCAGGATCTCTAACCTTGCTTAGTTGGGACAAACTAGGGAGAGACTTAGATTTTGCTGCCGAACACGGTTCTTTGGATCCGTGCGCTCGTATAGTCTGGGCCATGGTCCGATCCGCCATTGAAGATGTGGATTGCAAGGAAGCGCTTATGGCAGGGAAAGCAGCCCTACAACATGCAAAAGCTGCTTCAAGAGCTCATAGTGAATGTGGAGAGCATTCGGAGGGGGAGGAGGAAATAAAAGGGACTATGTCCCTTAGGCCTCCCGTCAAATCCTCCCCCTATGCGGAGGCCATTAATGAACTCCAAGAACTACTGCAACACAGTATGTTGCAAATGGAGGAAGAACATGGCCTCCGGGGACCACCCATGATCAAGAAACAAAGCCCTAATCATGAGACTAACCTTTTCCGGCAAAGGGACAGCCCCTTCTGGGAGCAGCCGCCACCCATGGCCCCACCTTTGTCAGGGCCAGCTCCGCTAGCGCCCCCGCCCGGGTTTCCACCTGGACTCCCGACTTCCTTTCAGTCGGAATTATGGCAGGAGCTCTTGGCCAGTGATCCAGGGGGACTAGGTAAAAATATTCCAAAACATATGTACCCGGTCTTTGTGGATGAGCAGGGACAACGCCGACACAGGTCCTTAGATATCAAGACCGTGAAGCATTTAAAAGAGGCCTGCTCCGCCTATGGGGTATCAGGAGCGTATACGCTCTCCCTCATAGAGGCCTTAACAGGCAACCCCATGACTCCCAGCGACTGGGCCAACTTATGCAAGGCCATCCTCTCCCCAGGAAAATACTTAGATTGGAAGGCGTGGTGGGTAGAGGTATCCACAGAGCAGGCCCAACTCAACGCCAGGCCAGGTCCCAATCAACATATAGCGTGGGACGAGGACATGCTGTTAGGACAGGGTCAATGGGCGGGACGCCAAACGCAATACCCGCCGGAGGTGTATGAACAAATTAACAATTGCGCCTTCACGGCGTGGAGGCGCATACAACCCAGGGGGGAAATCAACCAAGGACTGACTAAAATCATCCAGGGCCCTAGCGAACCTTTCTCTGATTATGTGGCTCGCATGATGGAAGCCGCAGGGCGTATGTTCGGAGATCTTGAGCATGCCGTGCCCCTGGTTAAGCAGTTACTTTTTGCCAGTCAGGTTAACCAGGTTATTCAATAGACTGCCAAAGTCTTTCATACCCAGAGCCAAATGAGCGAACATCTTGTCAAGGGTATTCTCTTGCTCAACGAGCGAGTAGATCACTTAGATAGAGACATTATGCCCTCTATAAAGTTTTCTCCGCAGGATGCATCCATAAAGTCGGAGAGGTTTGTATCACCCCTCACCGTGCTAACAACTTTAGTGCTTCAATCAGCAAACTGCTAAAAGGTAACTGGACCAAGGAAGCCGAAAGACTCCTCTTGAAACAAAGCTTTCAGATTGCACGCCTCAATTCCACCACCATCGAAGTCCTTACATTGGGAGATTTGAACTGGTGGATCACAAAGACCTTGACACTCCTCAAGGAATGGGCGGGGGTAGGAGCACTAGCCCTCTTTGCCCTGCTCAGCGCAGTAGGGAGCCTATTCCTTCTTTGCCGCCTAAAACGAGCCACCAATAGGGATAAGATCATCTTAAAGCAAGCACTCCTGGCTCAAGCACAAGGAGAGAACCCCCAAACATGGCTCGCCATGTTGTAACAGCACAGATGTGGAGCAAAGCATCGCAGGAGTCTACACCGTTGGCCGAGGGTAGATCTCGGCTCCCATATGAATGAGCATGCTGGTCGATCGCCAAGCCCAGCCCCTCCAAAGCGATCAAACAAGTAGCGAAAACTAAGCTGTAGCGCGCCAGCTTATAATCCACGAGGGCATATCATCCCTGGGAGCTCTGTGCTAATAAGAAAGGGGGAGATGTTGGGCGCAGGCGCACAACATACATACAGTGCTGAGTCACTTAGGAGTCTTGACAGCACCTGATTAGCTGAGCTTGGACTAAGAGGCGGTAAAACTAGACGTCTTGGCAGCCCCTGATTGGCTGAGCTTGAACAAAGAGGCGATACTTTTATTGGTCCCCTGCGCTGAGGCGTGGCTATCTGATTCTTGTATATAACGATACGCAATAAACCAGTTGAAGGCAGTTCTGGAAGAAGACAAAAAGGCTCTCGTGTCTGCGTGTGTCCTTTGCACCGGTCAGAATAGCTAAACATTTGTAAAACCATACAAAGATGTTTTTGGACAGCATGACTATTATTCTGAAATTTCTTAGGGGTGCTGTATGCAAAAGGTATATTGAAGATTTAAAACGATATTTGTATCCAAGTTATTCTATCCTTGGGTCAATCACTGACAAATACGTTCTTTAATATTGTCATCAAACCTATTATCTTCAGTGCGAGCAGGTTTTCATTTCTTCTCTCCTTGCTACCTCAAATCTGTAGATTGTGACCTGGCATCAGATGTCCTCTCAGACTCTCTTCTTGTCATATGAACTGATACAATCATCACACACATACAGGAAAGTGCTTTAAAAGCTACAGGAAGTGCTGTTCAGGCTAAGGAGAGAATATTCTTATTCCTCCAAACAGAAGAGGTCAAAATTCCTTAATAAAAGTCCTAGTGTGGGCACCCCTTTGCTAAGAGAAGCACTGGTTAATTTGAAATCTTTTAAATCTTTACAAGCCTCGAAGACTGAAGAACAATGATTACATTTTAAAGAATTCGAAACTGTAATAGAAACGTGGCAGACAAGGCTCTGGCGAAAGCACTTAAACTACAAATGTCATCACTAAATAACAGACAGAGGTGTAAAAATGTGAAACTTATGGCCTTGTCAAAGGAAAAATAACAACCTCCGTGTTTCTAATGGAATAATTCAAGAAAATGAGATAAGCTGAGCAGGTTAAAAAAAGTGGTGAACATCTGAAAAACTGTGGGCTGTCACTTGGGTAAGTTCAAATGTTAACACGAGTGGGTGTGGTATTGTCTGAGGTAGGCCCAAAGTATTTCCTGTCTTTGACACTTGAAAATGGCTCTACAGAAATGTGGTGGGCGTAGGAAACAGTATCATTGTTACTGGCAACTGAAGGATTCTGACCTCAGCAGGACCCTAGCTACTGCAATCCAGCCCAAAATAGAACTGCTATCCTTCCAGGATGGACTGTATAAGTTATGACCAAATAAATGATTGGCTCCCTGTGGACTAGAAAGATTTGCTCATGGGAGAAGTTTAAATTTTACATTGACCTAAGTGTGTCATTTGAGATTCTTGTCACTACAGAAGTGAAGAGAGTCTCCAAACCTAAGGACTCTGTCTCTATGAATTTCACCAAAATAGTCACAAGATATTGCATCTGTAACCAAATTTTGTTATGGTAATTATTCCTTAAAAGATGAATGTAGCAACCATTTATATGGCATTTGCATTGCAGTAGATATTATAAGTCATCTGGAGATGATTTGAAGTATGCATGAGGATGTTCGTAAGTTACATGCAAATATTGCACCATTTTATGTAAGGGACTTGAATATCCATAAGATTTGGTGTTCGTGAAGTCCTGGAAAGAGTTCCCTAAAATTCTGAAGAATTACTAGATGTATAAGACCTATTGAACAGTTCTGTAACTAGCATGTTCAGATAAAAAGAAACGTTTTTCATCCAGGTTTCAAGTCAAGTTTCCATTTCTATTATTTGCAGTAAAAAATAAGAATAAGAAGAAGTATTCTGCCTGAATTTAGTATTATATGCATGCAATGTTAAAAAATATTGTTATTGCTGAGTAATGTAGCTTATTTTCTATAAAATATATTAAATTAGTATTTAGCATCCAAAAAATGCAACATAATTTAGGAGGTGGAAACCAGTATGTTAGAGAGTTCATAGAGTGTGACTTGTGCTCTTTACTTTTATATTATTAATAATTCTCAATAATAGTTATCTTATTCAGTTAATATCATTAACATTAATAATACTAATCACTAGAGTTATAAAAACCAAATTTAGCAATAGATATGAGATTTTTGAATTATAATCTCTAAATAAATGCTGTCTAACATTCAACATCTGCTTGCTTTAAGTTTAAGAGCATATTTTACTTTTTCTGTGCCAAGATCTTACAGACTGTCAAGATGTTCTGAGCACTCCTTGATGATAAGAAGCTGGGCTGATGCAGAATAACATATGTAATATAAGGATGTACTTGTCACCTGCTTTTTAAGTCTTTTGGCACATGGACTATGAAACTCTTTATTGAATTTTCTAAGCCTAATCAGAAAAAATTCTTACTACTTTGTAGTGGCAAAAGTTCATCAATTAATACCAACTTTGATTTTCTTGGTAGAAGTAAAATTTAAAATTTTGATTAACAGAGTGCTGGGGAGTTACTTAATCATCTAAATATATTTTTAACTTCGTTGGAGTCATGTAAGTACATAAATTCAAGAAATACTGAGTGACATGTGAAATCAATTCTTTTTTTTCCCTTAGTTGAAAAGTTTGCCGTCTTGTAATTATTTTAGGTGACTTTAGAATAAAAAGACACATTACTGATACCATATCACTAAGTGCAAAGATGAACATTATCAAACTGCAGTAGGTATAAGGCATCATGCTGATGTTACTACCAGAAAGATCAAATTTTTTGAAGACTATGAAGCTAAGGGAAGTTCTACCTATTAATACTATAGGATAGTCATCATAATTTGAAAAGAAAAAGAAAAAAATACTGGCTTGCACAAAAGAATTGGAGAAATGTTTTATAGAATGAAATGTTTCTTATGTGTATGCAAGTGTTTTTTTAAAATGAAAATATTGTCCTGTAGTTTTAAGATAAAGATAAACAAAAAAACTTGTGTTGGCCACAGCCCTTTTATTTCTTTCTTGTCAAATACTTCTTATATCCACTGGAATCCTAATAATAATTGTCTTTGTCAAAAAGTACTTGAGGTGTCTTGAGCATTCATTTTTATGATCATTGGAAAATAACTGGACTATCTCATGCTGTACTTTACATGAGCACATGAGTTAGATGTGGACAATCACCCAGTTTTTGTGGAATAATTCATGATAGAGATTGACAGGTGGCTCTCTTGTCTGCTCAAATGAAAAAATGTAAGCATTTTGGCATGGAATTTTGGAGCTATTCTCCATATTATGCAAAGAGGAATGAGTTGAGAAACAGATAAGGAGAGCACAGGAGAGAGCCTGACTTCTACTACCAAGTGCCTACTCCCAGCTATCTCAATTTAAAAATGATATTTCTGCTTCAAAACAAAACAAAAACTTACCTAATAATACCTTTAAGAATTGACAGACAAAAGCATGAGGCATATGTGACATTTGAAAGAAAATTTAAGTTTATGTTATATATATTATTAGGACAGAAACAGGTAAGAAAGGAAGATATGCCATCAGCCTTTAAAAAAGTCAGCTGGCACTAGGGAAGGAATTGGCATTATAACAACTTGAGGCAGGAAGAGTATACAATGTACAACTTTATCTTTGTGAAGTATGTACAAATTCATTATCACAAATTTTGGAGTGTTCTAATGAGATTTCTAAGAAATTGTCTTCCTATTAGATTACAGTCTGATAGAGAGGAACCCTGGAATCTCAGTGTCATAGTACGTCTTTATGAGATCCATCATTCCTTCTTATATTCATAGTTCTCTTATTCAGACAGGGCTGCAGTGAATCCTGGGCAGGAAACCAACAACAGCACAGGATGCCCTGCCAGGGCTGTCCCTTTTTCTCCTGGACCCATCTTCTCTTGGTAAGTCAAGTTTGTTGGTTCTTACTCCTTGTTACCTTAGATATATTCTCTTCCAAGAGAACTTTTGAATCCTTTGAAAAGAAGGATAAAGTGGAAGTTTGTCTGCTAAGCTTACCAGACATGGTTTTGAATTTAGTTTAGATTCAGGCTAGATAGGGGGGTGGGGGGAGTACATTAATAATCTATCTGGAAAAACAATCTTTTACAAACAAAAATTTTGCTTCAATTTTTCTTAAAGGCAGTGCAATACTTTTCAAAATAATTCTCCTCTACTCTATCAGCTACAGAATTTTTGTGTCCTATCAAGTGTTAACTCTCTACTATGGTTTGTAAAGGAACATGAAGCTCCTGTTAGATATTGCTGCTCTTTTCAACTGAGTTACAAAGTCATGCTTCATAGCTTTTCACTGCTAGTATCACTTACAGGAACATTATTTAAAAGATGAAGAAAAACTATTACCATAATTTTATAGCAAACAATCAAATTTTTTTTATTTTATACAGACAAGCGTCACCTCATTTTATATTTTATTCACTTTCAGCTACACAATGTTGCATTGCAAAGAAAATCAGAGACTGATAGTAATATGAATGGTCCTTTTTGCCAAGATATATTTTTAACATACTATTAGAGACAGGTTTATTTTTTAGCCATTAATTTGCAATCTTTGTAGTGATATGTAAAGTATGCCTCTCCTAAAAACATTACTTTCTGTAGTTGCAGAATAATTTACTGCTAGAGTCAGCTCCACAACACAGAAACAATTCTTGTGGGGTTTAGCAGCATATTTTATTGTGGATCTGAGGTCCATTTTTTCTTTGAATCTCCATTACTAGTATAATTTGGTACATGTTCTGCTCATTCACATGGCTAATAGATGCACTTATATTCTCCAGTACTGAGCATGCAGTTAGTCTCATTTCAGTAGTTTCAGATTTCCATTTGTGAGGTAGTTAAAATAATATCCTTGCTTTCCAAAATCACTAGTCAGGTCACAGTTAAGCATTAATGTGAAATCATTTAATGGGGATCCATTGTAATCCCTGATTTTTAAAAACATGGGTTTCAGGAATTGTTTTTTCTTTTTTTGGCATTGCTTATCATGATTTACAAAAAGACTAAGAGCACGAATGCACTGTTATTACTTCAGTCATCCTGGTGGAAGTCTTGATTTTGTGAAAGCACTCAATAAGTGACAGAGATCTATGCTAAGTTTGCATCTCCCTCTCAATCTTAATCAAGGGGTTTCATATTCTTTATTGCTGGGAGACATGGGCAGGCAGAGTAGCTGTAAATCCACACAAAGCTTCAAGCAGCTCACATTAATTGAATCATGAGCCAACTGAATAGGAGGACTGCACATTGGCTTATTGCACACCAGTGAACTTGGATTGGAGGTTAACTCCCATTATTTAAACACTAAACAGATCCAAAGGAACATCCAATAGAAGCTGCTCAGGCTGACAGGACACTGCTCTAATTTATCCTGAATGTCCTGTAACCACTTCACAACCCTATGACTGGAATGTAATTTGCCTTGTAAAGTTTGTGTCATAGTTATGAATAGCATGTGTACAGTGCAAAGAAAGAAAATATCTTCCAAATATGTGTTAACTCTATTTCACAAGCATGCATCTTGCTTTCGGAGTCAATTTGATCTAAAGTCAGGGCTTCCTTCATTTCTGAAATGCTGAGAATTTTCATATAAGTAGAACCAATCACTTTATAGAGCAGAAAAATAGGAATTTATGTTATGTGTATAATAAATCAAATAATTTAAAAAATGACATACCTCTTTCTTCACTTTGTATGTTTTCTAATAACTAAACAGAGATGAAGTTCATCTTTTTTTTTTTTTTTTGCGGCACCAGGGATTGAACTCACAACCTTGCACTTGCCAGGCGGGCGCTTAGACCACTGAGCTAGATCCCCGGCCCATGTTTTTGAGACAGGGTCTCACTATGCCATTCAGGCTGGCCTTGACCTCACTTTGTAGCCCAGGCTGGTCTTGAACTCACAACGATCCGCCTGTCTCAGCCTCCCGAGTGCTGGAATTACAGGTGTGAGCCACCACGCCCGGCTTGAAGTTCATCTTTAAAGATAATTATATTGATATTTAATAATTAGCAGAAATACTCAATAGAGAATGTAGTGTTTTTGTAATAGGCTGTAAATTTCCCTTCTTATAAGTATATATTTTACAATGCATTATTTATATTTTTCGTGTCTTTAATGATGTAACCACTTCAATGGAAGAGATTAATTCTTAAGAGTTAAATTCTTGTGAAAATAATAGATGTATTATATTCTCTCTCATTTTTCCGTATAACAGGGGAACATGCAAATGTGTTAAAAAAATACACATCCCCTTGTCTCTTGAGTAAATGTAATGGAATATCTTTTCCTGGGAGCAAGTCAAGATCATACAATAAGTAAAGAAACACATGTATGCCTAGAAAAACAGCAAAAGGGAGACATTTACAATTTGTTAATGAAATATTTTTTTAAAAAGGCGATAAATAGGCCATCATGAGAAGAATAGTTTTTCTTATATTTTATCTATTTATACTTAATTTAAGCAGCATCGTTTTTCTCCTAAATTACCTATGAGCTTGGCAGAATATTTTCTATAGCTATTGGTCTTAGTCTGCTTTTGCCAGGGAGAAAGATTAATGATAATGGAGTTGCCTTTCTCTTACAAACACCACTTAAAGGACCCTGGCCTCACCCCCCATATTTCTTCTCCATTTTTGGTGTGTGGGCCATAGGAAACCTTGCATACCTACTCTTGCTGTTTGCATCCTGTATAACATCCTCTTCTTTTGACAAAGGGTGGACCTGTGTCTTTCCTTTAGCTAAGAGAACATAACCAAAGTGAAAGGATTCTGCAGATACAATTAGGGCACAAATCATCCAAAACTAACTTAATCAAAAGAGATCTCACCTTCAGTGGGCCTGATACAATCCGGCAAAGACTCTAAGCAAAGGATCCAGCTATGCTATGCCCAGACACCTATAAATTGTGAGACAGGTGTTCCCTATTGTGGTATTCTGTTATACACCAATCACAAGCTAGTAGTATATTTTTCTGAGTTGCAGCCAGCTTTAGAGACAAGTTGGTTTTCCTTTCTATTTAGTTAAATTTTAGCAGAATAACTAGAGACCCAGGAAATACATCATTTTTTCTAGTAGTTCCTGAAAGAAATGATCTCCTCTCTGCTGACCTAGATTCTCTTCCTCTGATTATCCCTTGACCCGTTTTGACAGACTGTTACTTCCTTATTTCAGCAACCATTGTTGTGATCATTGAAAACAAACAGCTTTTCTCCTTGCTCAAACTGAGTTCAAAAATGAACTTATTATATTTTCAAATTCAATTAGTAAATGATGATTTTTCCTGGGCTCTCTAATTTCATTTTGGCTACAAAATGGAAACATTTTAAAATACAGATATGTCTTTTTTCTCAAAAACAAAGCCATTCATGCTTGGGATTCATAAATATTCTCATTACAATACAAGTTAGTGCTTTGCAATTTCTAATTTATAATTTTAATAGATTTTCTTTATTTTTGTGAGGTTTCTCAGTGTAAGCCTATACTTTAAAATATTTTTCAATACCAATTTTTTGTAACTGCTTTTATTTAATTATCCGAGGTAAGTACAGTCAGTTCTCAAACTACTCTTCAGATCGTGTACACATGAGTGAAATCATTGTGAATGATACTTCTATAAAGTCATGGATAACAGCATAAAAATCAACATTAAAACAAGGAAGTGGAACTAGGTTCACAGAGAAAGTCCTATGGTGGATCATGATGATAAAAAATAAACACACACCCATAACTAGTGTCAGAAGAATGTCTCTAGTTCCTTTGGTTCAAGCAGAGACTCAGAGTAATATGCTTAAAGCAATTCCACTAATCCTAGAGTTATGGTTTGCTTCTAGATGCCCCCTCAAATCTTCATGCAGTCACAGGGACAGGCTTCTAAATTTGTGATCAATTAATGGCTCGATGATAGGATTATGGGTGTGAGTGTTACACCCATCCTGGGGTGGGAAGCCTACATATAATATATGGTAGAGAAACAGCCTTCATTCATGTTTCTCCCTTTTTGCTCATTGCTTTTGTTGTTTTCTGCTGCCATGAACTGTTGCCCTCTGCCATGAGCCACCCTAACTTGGACCCAGTTGATTATCAACTGAAGCCTCCACAAACTGTGAGCTAAGTAAACCTTTCCTTTCCTAATTTTGGGGATCATGTATTTTGTCTTAGCAATGAGAAAGAAGTAACCAATATGGAATTTCGTACCAGAGAATTGGGGTCATTGCTGTGACTACACTTGACCATGTGTTCAAGAGCCTTTGGGAATGGATTATGGGAAGAATTTGGAAATGTTCAGAGATGTCCTCTGAAGAACCAGAGGTAGAACATATTAGTCTGTTCTATATGTGAGATTCTGATCAGAGCACAGAAGACCAGAAGGCTGATAGAACTCCAGCTGGTAAAGACCAGGCTCAGGGGGTTTCTACTGGATAGAAGGACTGCATTGGTTGTTGGAGTCCAGAGGATGTGTGCTATGGTTTGGCAAACAGTTTGTCTGCATTTTCCTCATGTCCATAAACTTTGCCTGAGACTAAGGTTATGGGCAGTGGACTAATTAATCTGGCTAAAGAAATTTCAAGACAGCCAAATGTTGAGGTGGTGGTATGGCTATTGTTGGGAGTTCTACCCAAATTTATGTTGCAAATCAAGAGCAAAGAGCCCATCAGGATGATTTGAAATGTTGCAAGTTTGGCCAGAAAGGAAACACCATTAAAGCTGTGGACTACAAAGATAGAGCTAAGGAGATCTCAATTGCTGAGAAGGTACAGGAATATATAAAAATGGCCTGAGGGCATCACAAGAAGCAGCAAGTCTTGCCCTTTGCAGCCTCAAAACTGCAAAAGTGAAAGGCTTTGCTTTTAGGAGAAAGCTGCAGAGAACCACATTCTAGAATGGTGGTAGCCATACTATGTTCCAGAATGGTAGTGGCAGTTACAACAGGTTCCAAAATGGTAGTGACTGCACCAGGTTCCAAAATAGTGGCATCTAGAGAATTTGTTCCTCAGAATTGGATTCAGAGTGTCTGGCGATTCAGGCACTTAACCTCTACAGCCAAAAGAAAGAAGTCTGGCTACTGCACCAACTGGCAGCCGACCATGGCATCATCTTGTGGTGCTGATTTTAGGTGCATGCATAATGCAAGAGTTCTGAGGTTAAAAAGTCTTCCAGATTTTGGAAGAAGGTTTGGAAGCTCAGGCAATGTGCTCCTGAAAGGGCAATATGTGAAGCTGTGAGTGTGAAACCAAAGGTACAGTGGAGACCCCAGAAGTTTGGAGAAGTCAGGAACATGGATTGTCTGAGGAAACCTGCAAGGAGGGAGCAAAGCAGGCCCAAGAGACAAGACATGAGAGATGCAACTGCTGAAAGTGCCACAGAGGCAGAGTCATGCAAGCCTATGGGAGTTCACAACTTACCAGATTGCTTCAGATGTTCCATATGGGACTACAGGACTTAATGTTTGCCCTGCTGGATGTTGGACCTGCTTTGGTGCCATTTCTTTGTATTCCCATTTGTAACTTTTGGGATAGAAATATCTATCTTGTGCCATTGAATGTTGGAAGTGCTTAACTTTCTTTTCACGTGTACAGGGGCTCTCAGCTAAGAATTTTCCTTAGATGTCAAAGGAGACTTGGGACTTGAACTTCAGCAATGCTGAAATTGTTAGGACTTTGGCAACTCTTAGAGATGGACTAAAATGCCTTTTGCATAACGGGATATACATGAGTCTATGGGAAGCCAGGGGCAGAATGTTATGGCTTGCACCTAAATGTCTCCTCAAAGCTTCATGCAGTCACAGGGACAGGCCTATATAGTTTGTGAT
>RJWT010010861.1:11365-23904 GCA_004365215.1 Cuniculus paca | reverse complement strand
TTTATTTATTTATTTATTTTTTTTTTTTTTGCGGCACCGGGGATTGAACTCATGACCTTGTGCTTGCCAGGCAGGCGCTTAGACCGCTGAGCTAGATCCCCAGCCCTGTTTTTGAGACAGGGTTTCACTATGCTGTTCAGGCTGGCCTTGAGCTCCTTTGTAGCCCAGGCTGGTCTTGAACTCACAACGATCCACCTGTCTCAGCCTCCTGAGTGCTAGGATTACAGGCGTGAGCCACCACGCCTGGCTAATACTTTATTTTTTGTGACTGAGGCAGAGTGTACAAATCATGAAATTTGTCCTTTAACTTTTTTTTTTTTTTTTTTTTTGTCTTTTTGAAACAGGATCTCACTATGCAGTTTAGGATGGCCTTAAACTCACTTAATAGCACAGGCTGGTCTCAAACTCACTATGATCCTCCTACCTCAACCTCTCAAATGCTGAGATTATAGGTGTGCACCGCCACACCCGGCTAACTGGCAGTTTTAATGTTTGGATGAAAATTTAAAAGATTACTGAACCAATCAGAATTTTCTCTTTGACCATTAAGATTGGTTTGCATGGTGCCATTCACATGGCCGTTTTTAAATCCTGCTATATAGCTACTGTATAAATATAATTTTTTTCCCATAACGTATTTGCTTTCCAACTCAAGAAAATTATAAAAATTATCAGGATGAGTACATTTCAAAGAATACCTACAGGGTGACTGAGTTCAAGTAATGATAGGACAAACTAGCATACTCTTGTGAGGGGAAAGGGGAAAGTTGGACATTTACTTTGGCATGGTCTGTTAGAAGCATAAAAATTATTTGAAGCTTCTGCCCAACGGTTGAGATTCTTTCAGAGATTAAAGTACAGTCTGTTATTGGCTGCTCAGGTCCAAAGATCCTCAGTGCTTGCCATTCCCTAAGAACCCAGGAGACTTGGTGGAAAGGATAAAAGCTAGCTCCAAAAGGAATTTACTTCAAATTCCCATCTCACTGAATTCAGGTTTTCAAGTGCTTTTGTGTAAGTAAGGGAGAGGAGAGGAGAGGTAGTACAGTGAGACAAGAGACCAGGAACTTCCGGCATTGCTTTATCCCCTGGCCATTCTTAGTTTTTTCCCTCCCTTGTCTGAATGGAACCAGACCTGTTCTTTTGGGATCATGATCAGCAAATACCATATTCTTTGTTTATCTGAGCTTAGGAGAGGAAGGGGGCCTGGCATTTACACCTTTAGCTTGGGGAAGTTTGGAGCAGCAGTTTAAAAGAAAAAAATGTAACTTTCAAAGATGCGTCTTGCTCTCTGTTACAACTCTAGGATGTTTAAACTTCTTAATATAAGAAGTATTAAAGTACTTATTAACTAATACAAATGATTCTTTATTTTTCAGAAACATTTATTGAACATCTGTTTTGTGTTGTAGATGTTAGGCTTATAGCAGTACAGAAGTATTAAAAATCTCTCCTTAGGTTAGTGTGATATTGTGATATAAGAACTTTTTTGGTATCTGTCCTAATTCCTGGCATACTGCTACTAAAATCTTTCTTTTTTTCCAGTTCATTGTGTGGTAATGAGATGACTGGTGGCTAGAAGCCTTGGGTAGCTTTCAGGATGAGGGCTGATTATCAGACAAGGTATGATTAGATGACTGAATGTTGAGATGATCATCAGTAGCCATTGATTTAACCAAAAACTCCAAAGAATAGGGTTAGTAGAACTTCCTAATTGCTGAACACATGGAGGTACTGGAAGGGTAACATGCCTAGAGAGGAGGTGTGGAAGGTCTATGCTCCATCTTCTTACAGTACCTCACCCTGTGCATCTCTTTTCACTGGCTGTTCATATGTATCCATTGTAATAACCTTTATAACAAACCGATAGATATATGTGTTTCTGTGAGTTCCATGAGACCTAATGGTAAATCAAACCCTAATTTATAGATGGCTGTGTCTTGCTGTGCAGTCCAGGCTGACCTTGAACTCACTGTGTAGCTTAGGCTGACCTCAAACTCACAGCACGAATCACAATTTAGGGGTTGGGATCGGCATTTGAAGAAGTGAGGGGCAGTTTTGTAGGACTGAACTGTCGTCCTTTGGGATGTGATATTAGCTCTAGGGAGATGATAGCAGAATCAAATTGAGTATGTGTTGTGGATTAAAAACTGGTGATCAGCCGGGCGTGGTGGCTCACGCCTGTAATTCCAGCACTCGGGAGGCTGAGACAGGCGGATGGTTGTGAGTTCGAGACCAGCCTGTGCTACAAAGTGAGCTCAAGGCCAGCCTGAACGGCATAGTGAGACCCTGTCTCAAAAACACCAGGGCTGGGGATCTAGCTCAGCGGTCTAAGTGCCTGCCCGGCAAGCGCAAGGTCGTGAGTTCAATCCCTGGTGCCGCAAAAAAATAAATAAATAAATAAATAAAAAATAAAAACTGGTGATCAACTTAACACCAGCTGAATTAAATCAGGATGGTGCTGAGTGTAGATGGCCCACCTAAGGAAAGCTACCAGCATAAAAAGAGATGTGGAGAGGAAGAGCGTGGCATTGTGGGTTCTCCTAAGTGTCGCTGTTTGGAGCCATTGGTACTCCTGGAGGAGCTTGTCATGCTGACTTCCCTGATATGAATTTGGCCATTATCATTGGAGGAGCTCGGGACCTTGTCGCAGAAAATGGCTGGGTTCACTTTGGGGAAGCTCTGCTCCTTACACAGAGCATTGCTTCCTGGCTCTGGAGGGGAAGATGTGTGCTGTTTAATCTCCAGGAGAAGCTTGTCACGCTGGCTTCCTGACATGTGCTTGACTGTTCTTGTCTTAGGAGCTCAGGACCTCATTGTCGCTGAGGATGGCTGTGGTACTTTTCAGGGGAACCCTGGTCCTTATTTTGAGTGTCGCTTCTTGGCTCCACTGTAGAACCCGCAACCTACTGGCACAGATTCTTCACCCTGCTGGCATAGACTTTCTAGCTTCCACCGCTGACCTTTGGGCCTTCCCAGCGCAGATCCATAAAACAAACTTGCATGAGTCATTGTCATGGGCTTTAGGCCTTCAGTTGGACTCGTGGGAGGTATTGTCATGGGCTCTAGGTCTTCAGCTGAACTCACGCAGGGCATTACTGTGGGATCCAAACCTTCGGCTGGATTTTCTATGTCTTTAGTGTTGTGGACACATTTCCTGCACTTTCTTATATTTAACTCTGGGTAACCATCATAAAATAATAATATATATTCTGTGTCCTATATTAATTGTTCTCCTTGCAACCCCTGACTACAACAATATGCAACACCCAGTTGGTGTCCCCCCGGAGAATTGCTTGGTTGGTTGGGAGAAAAAAACTCCCATACATCTGATGACAAAAATGTTATGAATTGTGATAGTATAGTATGGTAAAAACAGTTTGTTGTTTTCCCTGAGCCAGCTAGGATACTTTTTTGCCTGCCCTCTAACTTTGAGAAGCATGGAATTTCTAATCTTTTACTGAGTATTTATTTCATTTTGCTTCTCTTGAAGGAAACCAACTAGAATGCTTAATTTCTGTTTAATTGTGAAGCCTTTGTCTAAGAAGTGTTTACTCCTTGGCTTTCTTAAAAGATAGTCACTAACGTGGGATTAAGACCCCTGATTTTTTTTTAACAAATTGGACTATAAAAGGAATGAGATATTGCATGGTACACCTTCAGAAATATATATGATTATTTGGTTCCTTACAACAGTCTCAATTTTGGAATAAAGTTTTTAGAGTTGCTATTATAGATACACCTGTCACAATAGTATGAGAAACTATGAATTTTATTTTGTTCAGAAAGTTGAATGTGTGTGAAATTAGGGCATTATAGAAGTTGTAACTTTAGCTTAGTCGTGGGAAGCTGGATAGGTGTTTGCTCTTGAATTAACACTAGAAAGACTTCAAGAACTGTGTGTAATGGTAGGGATCATTGAAACTAATCAACAGGTTGAGTGAGTTACAGGTCATATGTAATAACAGCTAGAGCACCTATCTCAGGACTGGGGGTGTAATAGGTACGTGAAGGCAGGAAAAGATGGAACTATAAGAAAGGTAGGGCCAAAATTTGGAGTCTTATTTTTGCTCAGAAAGAAGTTGGACATACTTCCTCAGGAGCTATTTATGTATGTGCATCCCCTTAATCACTCAGTACTTCCATTTACCTATAATACAAACAGTACCTTACCTTATGAGTTTTTGAGGTTAATCAAGTCATGTAAAATGCTTGAAAAAAGTGCAAGACAAAGCATGAGATTCCTGCTGTTCACTGCTAATTATAAATAAGGGTTTGAAAATCACTGTCCTAGGCTACCTAAAAAATTTCATAATCAGGCCATTAGAAATAGAAACTGCAGATGGTTAGTAACTGTGTGGAAAGATTCTTACTCAAAATTAAACAAATTAAAACACATGTAAAACAACAAGATGCTAATTGAAATCCCAGCACTCCGGAGGCTGAGGCAGGAAGATTGCCATGAGTTTGAGGCCAGCCTGGACTACATAGTGAGTCCAAGGCCAGCCTGAACTGCAAACTGTGACCCTGTCTCAAAAAAAAAAAAAAAAAAAGCTAACAGATCATCGTAAGTATTGATTGAATGTTTTTTGTTGGGCAGCTTGGTAACATATATAAAAAATTAAAATGTCTATGTCTTTCAACCTGCTAATTCCATTTCTTTCTTTTTTGAGACAGTATCTCACTATGCAGTCTAGGCTGACCTTGAACTCACTATGTAGCTTGGTCTGGCCTCGAACTTGTGGGGATCCTTCTGCATCAGCCTTCCAAATGCTGGCATTACAGCTGATTCCATTTCTAGGAATTAAACATGTAATACTTGTATATATAAGCCAATTTACAGGAAGACAGCTACAATGTAGTATTTATGAAAAAAAGCTAGAAGCAACTTAAATGTCCATTAAAATATATCATAAATCTGTGAAGCTACTAAAAAAAAAGTGAAGTAGATTTCTGTATAAAGAATCTAAGATACCTTTTTTATTCCTGTTTACTATTCAGATCTTAAGTGAAGGAATAGTTTCTTACTCTCTCAGACCTTTGTATCTATTTGGCTGGGTTTCTCTTCATTCCATACTACAGAGTTCCATATCTGCAGAATGTTTATATCTTAACCATTCATTTCTTTAGCTTGTATTTGATTGATACGCATTTTCCACATGAGAATAAGGATTGGAGTGTATTTTAGGTTCATCTTTTATTCCATAGTATTTGTCATAGAGCATACATAGACTCAAAGCATTTCTAAAAGCTACAAATGTAAGCAGCAGGAATGGAGAGTAAGATTTATTTAAAACACTAAGATATTGAGAAATTCACAAATAGTTGAAGGGAATGAGGGAAAACTCCCTAGTTTTTAGGGTTCTTACCTCCACCCTTTGGATGTTTGGGGCTGCCACTAAAATGAGAAAGGAAACGAAGAAAATAAAGCGTATTTTATGTTTTCAGTCTTTGCTTAACCATTGAAACATAACTTCCCAAACTATTTTGTTTTTTATTGACTTATCATTGAATAAGTTTACCAATAATGAAGTCTAATTGTTACAGTTAATAAAAGCAGTTTGAGAATATTAATCATCATCATGTCTGAGAGTTCATGAAGGTCAGTGTGTTTGTGTGGAGGACAGAAGAGAAAACTTTCATGTTTGTCAAGGAGTCAGTGAATTTCTAATTGTGATTTTTTTTTTTTTTTGGAGGGAGCAACTAGTGTATGTGGTATTTACCAATCACAATATATACCCCCCCCACCAAATTAGAGAATTTGAATGTTTGGTTTGGTTTTGTAAGTAAAAATACGTTGCGTTCCCATCTCCCATTAATTAATTTTTGAAATATAGAGAGCTGAGTGTTATTGTCTATAACTTTTTTGTTTTATTTTAAACAGTGGATGCATTTTTAAAAAACAAAATGTTTTAATGAAACCTAGTTTTTAAAACGGGGAGCATATCTTTTATTAGTGTAGTAATAATAGTTAACTTTTATTGTGTACTTACACTTTGAGTACTGTGCAAAATCCTTTTTATGTTTTTTTTTCTCTTTACTCATCCTGACAAGCTATGAAGTAGGTATATTTATATACATATTCTATGAATGAGAAAATTTAAGGCTAACATTTTAAATAGCAATTAGCTGTTAAGTAGTAGAGTTGAAATTACTAGAGCATATGGTCTTAATGCAATATGATAGCTTCTACTGATTCATAAAGATTTATGTATTTATTTAGGGTCTGGCCTATGTAGTTCACACTGGCCTTGAACTTACTGTGTAAGATAGGGTGGCGTCAAACTCATAGTGGTCCTTCTGCCTCAGCCTCCCAAGTGCTGGAATTACAGGCATGGACTACCATGCCTGGCCATAAAGATTTATTTTGTTAGTTTATGTAGTTACATGTTTAGAAGCAGTTGGGTAGAAATCATGAAGCTATTTTGGTGATCAAAAGTTAAGTGATATTTTAAATCAGTATCCACATTCCTATTTTTTTCTTTCCTGGTTTTGTAGTATTATGGAAACCATGTCTGTACAGAAGTTATTACAGATTTTAAAGAAGAGTATCACCTTGGTCTTTAAGTTCAATTAAATCCTTTATAAAACTTGATAAGTGTACAACTGTTAATTTCTAGGCTAAATTAAAATCTGCTTGTATCTAACTACTTTTATAAATGGATAGGTTGGACAGTCTTGGGGTATAGGTCAGTAGTAGTGTGTATGCTTACCATGGGAGAGACCCTGAATTCAATTCCTAGCACTCAGAGAAGAAGAAAAGCTGTAAAATAGAGGGGATGTAAAGTTATGTGTTAAATGTTTTTGTTATCCAACTGATGAGAGTATGAGCCAAGCAGATGTTCTGGAATCTTCCCCAACATTTAAGATACACTTTATTGTTCTCTGCTTGTACAATGCTGAGTATTTACCAGCAGATTTGAATTAAATAAAAGCAAACTAAATTAATTCAAAACTGAATTATCCTTTGTTGCTCTGCCTTTCCAGGGAGCTCAAGTGTGTGAAGAAATTTGCATCAGAATGATTACGTAGCTTATAGCACTAATTGCTCTTGAAGGGCTTCTTTGTAGTAAACATATTTATTAACACATTTGAATATATATTTTAGATTTTTTAAAATGGGAACTAGATATTTGCCGAAATCCAAGAATCACTTTTTTTTTTTTTACAGCACTGGGGATTGAACTCATCACCTCGCACTTGCCAGGCAGGCGCTTAGGCCACTGAGCTAGATTCCTG
The DNA here is from genome assembly GCA_004365215.1 of Cuniculus paca. Lineage (NCBI taxonomy): Eukaryota > Metazoa > Chordata > Mammalia > Rodentia > Cuniculidae > Cuniculus > Cuniculus paca. The sequence goes on along the minus strand of RJWT010010861.1, from coordinate 16,668 downwards.
GCCCTTTGAATATGTATTTTAAAATTACTAGTATATGACCACATAACAGAACTGTAGTTAGTATTGTTTCAGTAGTGTCTTCCAGAATTTCAGTATCTAAACATCATTGAAATGTACTTCTCTCTTTGTTTTTATAGTACTTGTTTATAATTCACATACTATGAAACCCATTCATTTGATGTACCATTCAGTGTGTTTTAGTATACAGTTGTCTTTCCTTATCCGAGGTTTCATTTTCTGCAGCTTTCCATTCTGCAAGTGTCAGTTTCCCGTGATCAACCAAAGTAAATGAGAATTTCCAGAAATAAATGATTTATAAATATTAAATTGTTCCTATTCTGCTAGTGTGAAATCTTCTCATTGTGCTTTGCCCTGCCTGCAGTGTGAATCATTCCCTTATGTAGCATATCCATGATGTTGACAGTACCTGTCCAGTAGTCACTTGAGTTATTAGGTAGAAGTGCTTATGATCAATTAACCCTTACATAGTAACTATATCACATTGCCTACACCATTCACCTCATTTCATCTCATCACACAGACATTGTTTCATCTGACTCATCACAAGGATGAATATTATATTACAATAAGAGATTTTAAAACCACATTTCACATAACTTTTATTGCAGTATAATTGTTCTGTTTTATTAGTAGTAGTTGTCCCTTACTGTGCCTAATTTGTAAATGAAATTTTATCTTCGGTATGTACGTGTAGGGAAAAAACATAGTGTGTGTAGGGTTCAGTACTATCCATAATTTTCAGGCATCCATTGGGGGTCTTGAGAAGTATCCTCTGCTGATAAGGAGGAACTACTTGTGTTCAGAGTTGTACATACCCATTAATAAAATTTTCCCTACCCACCGCAGCCTTGAGTAGCCACTAATCTATTTTCCCTATGGTTTTGAAATACGTATCGTATGTCAAAAAAGAGACTTTATGTATACTATTGTGTCTGTGAATAGACCTAGAAATTAATGATCAAGAAGTAGCATGCTTTTGTTTTGAGAGGGAACAAAGGGAGGGAAAGTGAGGAAGACAAGTTTGCTTTTGAACGAGGAGGGAAGGAGATTTAATCCTAGAATCTTTGCCGTTAAGTGTCTTCTAAAATTTCATCAACTTGATTTTCTTCTTTCTCTGTAAGTTCATTTGTTCTGAGCAGTAATCAGCTGCTTGGTCCTCTTTCTTCCCTTCCACATCCCGCTTCTTGTTTCTCTGTACAACCGCCCCTCCCCCGTTTCTTTCTTCTGGGGATTGAACCTAAAACCTTCACACTGAGCTACATCTCTAGCCATTTTTGTTTTTTATTTTGGGATGGGGGTCTCTGTAATTCCCCAGGCTGGAGCTCAAACTTGCCATTGTCCTGTCTCAGGCTCCCAAAGTACTAGGATTACTAGTGTTTGTCACCATGCCCAGCATTAGATTTTATTCCTTTGTGTAGTATAATTTCAATAACTTTTAATTGTGATTTTGTTAAATAATTTTCATAAAAAATCGTGAATGTTTGAGTTACCTTTTTTCCTCCTTAGAACAATGTAAAAAATTGATCTTTTGCATTCCAGTTTGTGGAGATGTTGGAATATTAATACTCTTACGTAGAATAAAATCTGATCTTTGTCAGGAGTTAGGTTTAATAATCAGCTTTTAAGATGAAAAGACATATAGTCCCTTAAGGCATCCATAAAGCATAATACATCTTAGTAATACCATCCATGACATTTTTTTTTTTCCTTTAGAATGTGCAAGACTGTAGTGTGGTTGAGTTAGGTAAAGTGTTCAGGAACAGTATCAGATTACAAAATATAAGGCCAGAGATACAGCTCAGTGGCACAGCACCTGCCTGGCAAGTGCAAGGTCCTGAGTTCGATTCCTGGTACCAAAAATAAATATACGTGTATATATGTGTGTGTGTATATATATAGTTTTGTTTTGTCTTTTAAAGTGGGTAGTTTTCCCATCAGTTAGCAGATCCTTTCACAAATCACAGCTCCCATTTCCCTTTTATTCCAGAGCATAGCCAATTGAGTGGAATGGTAGGTGGATTTCCCTTCACTATTTGTTTCCTTTCTTTATCTTTCTTTTCTTTTCTTTTTTTTTTTTTTTTTTTTTTTTTTTTTTTTTTTTTTTTTTTTTTTTTTTTTTTTTTTTGTGGCACCGGGGATTGAACTCACGACCTTGTGCTTGCCAGGCAGGCACTTAGGCCGTTGAGCTAGATCCCCGGCCCTCCTTTCTTTTTCTTTTTAATGCTTGTATAGTTGAATTCAGTTGAGGTAAATGTATTTTATTAATTGTCTATAGTGTATGTCTTAAAAAGCCTTTTTGTTCTTTTGGTGATCCTCCTGCCTCGGTCTCCTAAGTGCTGGGATTAGAGGCATGAAGCACCATACTCGGAGTAGAAGTGTCTTTTCTGTAAATAACCTGTTTCTTTCTGGATGGTTTTGTCACCTGCTACAGTGGTTAATTGCCTTTTGTAAGACAGAAACCTTGCATCTACTGCTTATGATTAACTTAAAGTGAAACTGTATTACAGAAAAGAAATACACCTGCCTGCTAGTAGCATTGACTAGTTAGTTTTAAGCCTCAAGACAGGTTGTTCTATGTGCAGAGTAACCCATACATAAAAAGGACAGCAGAGCTTTCTACTTGACAAGAGCTTGTACACAAGGAGGCATTTTATTTTTATGAGATCTCAAAGGTATGCTGTTAATTACTTATTTTTTTTAAAAGAAGGGATGGGGTTTCTGGACTGGGTAGAGTTTAGTTCCTACACGTTGTGAATTTGGAAGTTTAGGGTCTGCTTTTTTTATTTTTTTTTTCTTACACCTTGTCTTGCACTGGTTTCATCTAGTCTGTCCACATACTCGTTTTTCTTATTTTCTTATTTTGTATTTCTGTTTGCTTAATCTGATTTACTCCCCTTCCACCCTTATTGCCAAAAGTCAGAACTGTCTCCTTGTTTTTTCTCAGGCTGTTACTTCAAAGACCTGCCAATATCTCACCTAGTCTCAATTTTGCTGTTCATCTTGAACCTTCTTTCACTGTTACATCCTTTCAGAAACTTGTGATTTTTGGTTTTCTGTTCTTATTTGTGAATAGCAGATACTGTTGATTATTTTAGCTAACTGTTGTTTCCTCTACAGCTATGTAAGTATTTAGGTAATTTTTTTTTCCCTTGAAAGTTTGTCCCTTGAGTAGAATGGCTTATTCCAGGTTATAGTATGCAGTTTGTCTAAAAGCTGCATTCTTTGTGTTCTTGTGTCTTTAGTGATAATAGGCAGGGGAACAGGAGGTTGGAATGGTCAGTCTTGCCAAAGTAAGTGGGTCTTTAAAGACTCAGGGTAGAGCGTGCTGCTTTCTTTTTAATTCCTAGGTGGAGTTGTGTATGCTTTATTTTTTTTCATCCTGCTATTTTAAAGGTCTAGAATTACCTTGGATTTGGCTCTACTTCTTTCTTAGACCTTAACATACTCAATAGGAACCATCCCAGAAACACAGATCACTTGCTTTAAAAGCAGCATATTTGTGGCTTTAGCCTAAGAACAACAGCTATTATTGCCAATAGTTTGGTTCAGTTTTGGTAGGAAGTTTTGCATAGTAAATTCTTAACAAATGGTGACTATGTTTGTTTTTATAAGTATCTTTTCTGTGTGTGATATAAGAATAATTAAAAAGCTATGAGGAACCAAGCTCAGTGCTGCAACTTGTAAGTTCCAGGGCAGCCCTGGCAACTTACTGAGAAACCCTCAGAAATAAAAAAAAAAGAAAAAGAAAAAGAAAAAGAAAAAGAAAGAAAAGAAAAGACTTTGGGCCCCCCCTCAAATCTCCCTGGTTGAATGTCTCATACCAGAAAGAAAAGAAAAAAAAAGGATGTAATTTATCTCTTGGTTTTTGGATTGAAGTGTTTGTAAACTATTTTTGTTCATCCTCAATTTTATTTTCTTTTATTTGGAAGTGTTTTTGTCTATGCTGTGGTGTATGTGCATAATTTGGCTTGGGAGGGCTGTCAAACTATGATTGAAAAGTATGAAAATAACGTTACTTTTCCTTTTTTTGTTTTTGCTTTTTCAGTTTGAACAGAAAAGTGGTGCAGTTTTTGATGAAATTGTAGAGAACTGTAAGTACCATTTGAGAAAAATAATAGTGTCTTTTAAATAGATGTAAGTATAGATAAAGCATTTATCTACTCAAGCGTTTAGTTTGGGGCTGATTTATGTGATGGTTTATTTTGATTTAGTTTAGATCTCTTCACATCTGCTTAGTAGTTTTAACAGGTTAATTTGAATTGTGAGATTTTCTTCAATATTTTATTCTTGGTTGTTATTAATGTGTTGAAATAATTTTATCAGTGTGAGTCATAAATAATTATGGTTACCATTTTTAAAAGTTCCTACTTTGTTTATAGTCTCTTAACTTTATTCTTTATGTTACAGCATTTAAAAGTTTTATTTTTCGTGATTATAAAAGTAATACATGCAATTTACAATATAGAAATGAATAAAGGGAGAAAGTAAACATCTTCGTTTTTACTATTTCTCCAAAGATAACCAGTGTTATGAGTTTAATTATATATCTTTCCAGACTTTTTTCTATGAAAGTGCTTGTGTGTGTGTGTACATATGTATGGTGTGTGGAGATTTATATGTGTGTGCAGGAATCGTGAATGCCATTCTTGGCTTTTTTTCATTCAACTGCATAGATGTTTTTCTGTCAGTGGTTAAAGACCTATTGCATTCTTTTTAATGGCTACTCAGTATTTTATTGTATGACTGTATCATAATTTAGCTTCCTCTTTCATATGTGTGTAAATTATCTTATTCTTATTACAGATAAACAATACTTTATATGTTTTTCTATACACATCTTTATTTGCTTGTTGGTCTTTCTGTAGGATAAATCCTAAGAGTAGACTTGATGACTCATTAAGAAATGTATGTGTACTTGTTTATGAAGGTTAAATTTTGTCAGCTAGAATTCTTGAGGATAACATACATTTCTTTTTCCTTGTTGTTTTTTTCTTTTTCTTTTTGTTTTTTTTAAAGTGTTTGACCAGTAAGATCTGTGAATATCTTTTTTCTTTTTCTTTTTCTTTTTTTTTAATTTTAAAGAAAATAGGACAAAACGAAACAGAACAGAATGAAAAAAAGCAAAAGAAAACAGTATGGAGTCAAACATAATATAGCATTTCAAAGGAGAACACTGCAAGCTATACAGGTTTTCAAAACATAACAACAGGAGATTAACAATGGTTACCCTAGTGTCTCTTGCTTTCTTCAAAATGGTTGTTCTTACATTTACAGACAATAAA
>RJWT010010861.1:0-11265 GCA_004365215.1 Cuniculus paca | reverse complement strand
ATTTTTCAAAAGAGCTGTTCCTATTTTCTCGCTTATTGCTTTCAAATAATATCTTTTTTCTCTTTGGAATTAGTTTGGTAATTTTTTTTTTCTGGTAATATTTTTGTAGACTACAGTCAAGTAACTTTTTGTTACTTCATATTGAGGGAGTACTGATTCTTCTGATTATCAGTGGATTTAGTTATTTGATGTCCATGTTCTTGCAGACAACAAAATAGAGTCTAGCTAGCTTCTCTAACACAAATATTTTATATGCATAATAGGTTATTTCACAGAATTTAGGCTAAAGTACAAATTGCTTCCAGGGTACTCAACAGAATATCATGGACCTATCTTTATATCCATTTAAATTTCAGGTTCCTTAGAGAGAGATTATGATTGGGCCACTCTGTCGGGAAAGCAGGGCCAGGCAAGAAAACATAAATATTAGAACATACATATGTCTTTGTTATTCCTTATTTTCTCCAAATAATTTTTGAATATTCATTCTGGGCATACCTTTGCCAAATTCTGTATATTGGTAATAGAAATGAACCAAGTAGGTTTTAAATGAAGGTTGTAATCTGATGCTTTACTTGGTAAACTTGTTTCAGTAACAATAATCTTAAAATGAGAACAAGATTCCCACTTTATCTTAAAGCCGTAACCAAGCTGCTATAGTTGGGGCCCTACACTTGCCATGTGGGATTAGTATTACTGATGCATGATGGTTTCTTGCTCCATTCTCTCAAATAACCATTAAGCTGGAGGAGTGGAGATGTTGCTAGGTGGAAGACTAGAATGCTTACCAAGCATGTGTGAGGCCCTAGGTTCTATTCCCAACACTCTCCCCTCCTCCAAAGCTGAAGTTTATAGGTAGAGACCTTTATCAAATATTGGATGCAGATGTTGAAATAAGGGTTACCCTTGTGCGTGGCATGGTGGCTCACACCTGTAATCTCACCACTTGGGAGGCTGAGGCAGGAGGATTGCTGTGAGTTCTTGACCAACCTGGACTACAAGTGATTTCAAGGCCAGTCCAAATACAAAGCAAGACCCTGTTGCAAAAAAAAAAAAAAAAGGTTACCCATTATCTTCTCCACTCTGGTAGTTTATTATTAAAAGAATCTTGGAAGAGGCAGACTTGGAAGGAGAGACTGGCATCTCTCCTTGAAGATGATTTAAAAATACAGACACCTTGTCCGAGAGTGACAAGGGCAAACCACTATGTAGATAATACTGAGGAAGTCTGCAACATCAAGGATGGTCATTTAGGCCTTCCTCTTTGTCTTAGGATTCATGCCTGGAAGATTTGTTATATTTTAGCTAAGTGCCTCAAAATGACTATTGTAGTGCTAGACTTAGTTTGTATTCATTGCCCAAGACTACTAGGAAGGTTCAGATATTTTGTAGATTAAACTCTGCCCTCTTGGGTTATAATATAACCATTTTGAAACATTCAGCAAAATTAGTATTTACTAATTATTGGCACGTATATATTGGTGGAGTCTAACCCCATCAGTGGAATTGGGAGGTTCAGTTTAAACAGTGTCTTTAGTAAATGAGATTTAAAAGAATGGTGGTCTTAAGAGCTTGGTGGCATACACCTGTAATCCTAGCATTGTAGGAGACTGCAGCAGAAAGATTGCAAATTCGATCCTTGCCTGGGCAGTTGAAGGATTTGATACCCTGTGTCTAAATAAATCAGCCCTAGGTTTAATCCCCAGTATGGGGGTGGGGAGGAGGAGGAATGGTTCGTTATATGCAAGTGAAAAGAGAAGCTAGGTTGTCTAACTTGTATGTAGTTCTTTTATTACAAGACTGTGTTGTGGAGTTTCAAGTGACTGATATGGCTTATCTTAATTCATGTTCCTTCATTCATTGCTACTTTATGTAATGTTTGAAAGAAGTTCAAATGGTGTACAAAGATTGTTTTTATTTAGTGTATTCAGATAGCTGTTTCCTATAATCAAAGCCTTAATTCATTAAGTCGTTCTTAACTAGCCATTCTGCAGTAATGAATTTTTTTACGGTAAATGAATTTTATTGATAGAATAAATTTATTGAACATAATAGACTTGACAATTTCAAAAGAAAAATACGAGCATGAAGAACAGTTATTTGGATTCAGAAGTTTATTATTTTGATTACTTGCACTATACCAGTTTATGAAAAACCTTACATATATTCTTTTTAAAATTCTGATATTGAGACATTAGGTTCAACTGAATGTAATAGAAACATGATAGAAATTTATTGCTCATAATAAAGAAGGCTGTATAATAATACGGTTTTATGATTATCAGGAATCCATGTACCTTCAGCTTTCTCTATCACATCCTTAGTGTATAGCTTCCAGTTTCAAGATGGCCTGGTATTCTAAGATGGCCAATGTATAGGAATCAGCCTCTGTAAAGGACTTTTCTGGAAACTACCTGTGTACTGAGGTTTATGTTTCATACACCAACCTATCTTCAAATAAAGCTGTAAATTGTAGACCTGTAGCTGAGCTTTTTGTTGCTAAAAATGAAATTGAGGATCTCTTAAGAAAAAGAGAATATTTAGTAGGCATACATTATCTGCCACAGTAAGCATCTAGATGAAGGTACTATGAATGTCTCTTTTAATGAGGAGGTAGATATGTCTTAGAGGCATCATTTAGCTTTTAAGTGATTGAGTCAGGATTTGAATACAGGCTTATATAACTATAGCCTTTCATTACCTATTTCTCTTTCTCTGTCTCCTCTTTTTTCTTTCACTGTGTGTCATGTCCCCGCCACCCACAATCTTGATTATGTTGCCCAGACTGGTCTCGATTTCTTGTACTCAAGTGATCCTGCTGTCTCAGTTTCCCAAGAAGCTGGGACCACATACAGTTGTGTGCTACCATACCTGACTACCTTACCTGTTTCTGAACCATTGCCTAGTTCGTTGAATCATAGGTTTTGAGAAATAACAATCACTTGGTAGAAATCAAGGAAAAGCAACTCAGAAGTTTTGAAAGTAGTATTAACCTTTTTTTTTTTTTAAGAGCAGAATATATTTATTGGGAGAAAGAAAGAAGGCTTCTGTCAGAGGGACAGAAGGGGTCCCAGGTGGGTTGCCTGAAAGTAGTATTAACCTTGACTGAGCTTTTGTGGATACATATGGAGTGTCAACATTAATATATGTCTGAATTAGAATATATCTGTTTTATCAGTACAGCTCAGTGTTTTTAAAAAATACTAATACAATTTTTAAAAAGTTTGAAAGTGGAAAAGCAATAATAAAAAAGGACTGATAAATTGAATAGCTTTTTTTTTCATATAACTAGAACTAATACTATATTTTTATTTCATAGTCCCCTGCTGAATACGGTGGATCCTTCCAGTATTGTGAAAGAATATCCTCATGAAAATGTTGAAACCTAGGCTTAAAGGTTCTTTATCTTGTAGCTTTAGTAGAATCACATTGGCCTTACCTGAGTAAACACCTCACTGTTCTCAAGAATTTTTTAGTTCATTAAGCAAAAACATAGGTTCTTCTTAAATTAAACAAATTGCCCACAATAAGTCCTTCTCTTCCTTACTTTTAGCAGGTAATGTACATTCAGTCTATTGATTAAATGTACAATAAATCCTTTAATGTAGGTCATTATATATTAATGTTTTTTAATTTGTGTTTATATATTGCAAACAGTGGAGGATGTAGGATAAAGGGTTTACATAATTTTAGTGGATATTGCTAGAGTGCTTTTCAAGAAGGCTTTAATACCAAACATTCTACCAGCAAGGTATAAGACCACCAACTACGTGTGTGTGTGTGTGTGTGTGTGTGTGTGTGTGTGTGTGTGTGTGTGTGACAGAGACAGAGATAGAGACAGAGAGACAGAGAGAGGGAGAGAGAGAGAAAGAATTTCTTTTTGTATTTTGAGAAAGGAAGTCACTGTGTAGATTAGGTTAGCCTTAAATTTTGATCCTCCTGCCTCAGCCTCCGGAGTTCTGTGATAAATAGGCATGTACTACCATTCCTACCTATATCTGTTCTTAATATTATAGTGGATATAATATATCACAGTGTTGAATCTGCATGTTAACTCCTGTTTGATTTAAGCATGTTTGATAAGTATAACATTTTAACTTGCTCCTCTGTATTTTTCATTTTTGAATATTTGTTGAATAATATCTTTTGCCTGTTTTTCTAAATATTTTTCTTAACAAGTTGTAAATGTTATTTATTTTTATGGAAAACTGAGGCTGCGTGGAACCCTCTCTCCTGATGGGAAGGAAGGAGAAGGAGGAGGAGGAGTAAAAGAGCTCCAACAGCTGCAGCACATTTATTTATACACTTGGGAGATTGAGTATCATGTGAAACCTCTCCGCCTAAGAGCTTATCCATGTGGCTTGTCTCAGGCACCCAGTGTTCTTGAGATTAGAGAAGTTGATCCATGTGACTTCCTCAGGTATTCTCTATTATTGAGACTAGCCTTGCTCTGGCCCCACATGTGATCACTCTCTGACTTCAGCTACCCCCACATCTCCCCCTTTTCTGTTTCATAGTTGTAAGTGATAGGTAGTTAGTTGAGGCTGGAGGAGGAGCCATGTTTGGGGGACTCTGTAGAAGACCATCTTCTTGAATCCTTTCCATTGTAGATGAACTTTAAACTTTTTTTTTTGTAATGAGGGAATGACACTTTATTTGTAAGGAGGAAAAGGAAGACAGAAAGCTACCCCAAAGCAGGGGCGGGGATCCAGGAAAAAGATGGATAACCCAAACTTGTTTTTTGTTGTAATAATAGCTGTTAAGGTGACTCAAGGTATGGTAAAGTACACATTTGAAAGAAGATTTAGTGTAAGTTTAAAAAGATAATTATTGTATTAATTTAGGAGTTTTAACTTTCAAAATGCATAACCTGATACGTCTTTTTTTTTTTTTTTGCGGCACCGGGGATTAAACTCATGACCTCGCGCTTGCCAGGTAGGCGCTTAGGTCACTGAGCTAAATCCGCAGCCGTTGTCTTTTTGCGACAGGGCCTCACTATGCCATTCAGGCTGGTCTTGAGTTTACTTTGTAGCCCAGGCTGGTCTCAAACTCACAACGATCCTCCTGTCTCATCCTCCTGAGTGCTGGGATTACAGGCGTGAGCCACCACAGCCGGCTTTTTTGGGGGTGGGTACAGGGGATCAAACTCATGACCTTGTGCTTGCCAGGCAGGCACATGTGCCACTGAGCTAAATCCCTGTTCCCTGATTTATTTATTTAGTTTTGGATAGTGGGATCCAGCCTTCTGAATTCCCTGCTTAATTTCTGTTTCTGTGTCATCTTTTGATAAGTTTTTTTGGGGGGTTTGTTATATTTTTGAGACAGTCTTACTATGTAGTGCTGGCTGGTCTCGAACTCCTGGCGATCCTCCTGCCTCAACCCTCTCGAGTGCTGAGATTATAGGTGTGTGCCACCACACCTGGCTGGTGTGTTCAGTATTTTTAACATTGAAAAATTTTAGTATTTTTTTTTTAGTAACATTTGAATTTTGTGTCCTGGTTAAGAAAGTTTCTCTTATCCCTTTATTGTATGTTATCCTAAAGTTTCTTGGAATATTTAGAAAATTATTTTCATGAATTTTATTAAATAAACACCAAAATATTTATGACATGTGAGATTTTAAAACAAAACACTACCTTTTAAAAAGTACACTCATGATTTTATTTTGTTAATAAGTCATGTTTGCAGTACATGGCAGTTTATAGTCATCTTAGGAGTGAGTACATGTACATAATATAACTTGTTTTTTAATTCCCATCTATTTCCCCTCTCCTCTTTCTCCTCTAATTCCCCTTTTCTCATTTTCATTCTTGTTTATATTATTAATCTTAGCTTATGTTTATGGCATGTGTAATGTTTACATTCATTAAGGTTGTTAGGTTTCTGTGTGTGATTTCGATGTCAGTTTTCCCATCTCATTTACATAGCCATCTCCAGAAAGGTAGCCACTATCTTCAATTTTGTGTTCATTTCCTTGCTCTTCTTTATAATTTACCATATATTTATAGTGTTAGTATTTTAAATTTTGCTTGTTGTTTTTTCCCGTTACATATTTGGCTACATTGATGCATGCAGTTCTCACTTATAACTGATGTGTAATAATACTTCATTATATAAATATATCACAATATCTATTTAAAATTGTGATTAAAAAACCATAATATGTTTCCATCCAGAACCATTTTAAATGTACAGTACCAGTATTGTTAATTGTATTCACATTGTTGTGCCTGAAATCTCTAAACTTTTTTTTTTTTTTAATCTTACAAAACGGAAACTATAGTCATTGAACAACAATTCCCCATTAGTCCCTCCCACTCAGTTCCTGGCAACCAGAATTTTACTTTCTGTTTTTAAGAGTTTGACAATGTTTAGATACTTTCTGTAATTGGACTTTTATAGTACTGATACCTTATAGGAGTTTAGTGGAATCATTCAGGACAGAGGTACCTTGAAGGTACAGCAAGTACCAAAAATGATGGGCAACAAACAGTGTTGATTGGAAAGAGTAGTGAGTCACCAAACAAATGATGATTGGGACAAAATTTCCACATCAAAATGTGTCTAGCACCAAGTTCTATGAGTTTTAAAGCTATCAAATGTCACGGTGTCACTGTATTTGCCCTTTGTTTGGACATTAAATTAGCATAATATCCTTGAGGTTCATCTGTGTTGAAGCATGTGTCAAGTCACAGTTTGTTTATTCATGTATTGATGGGTTGTTGGATTGTTTCCACTTTTTGCCTGTGGTAAATAATGCTGCGGTGAACATGGGTGTATAAATATTTTCTCATACTGCTTTCAGTTTTTTCAAGTGTTTTTCAGAAGTGTGATTCCTTGGTCATATGGCAATTCTTTTTTTAGGCCTTATTTCTACAACGGTTATGTTTCACATTTCCATCAGTGGTGCTAGAGGGTTTATTTATTTATTTTTCTTTTTTGGTGGTACTGGGATTCACAATGAGCTGTATCTCCAGCCTTTTTTCTGTTTTATTTTGTCACAAGGTCTTGCTAAGTTATCAGGTTGCTCAAGCTGAGCTCGATTTTGTGATCCTTCTGCCTCAACTTCCCAGAATGGTAGGATTATAGCCATGTTCCTTCTGCCTTTTCTATGTTTTTGATAGTGTCCATTCTAATGAATATAAGGTGGTATCTCATTGTAGTTTGAGTTGCATTTCTCTAATGATTAGTGATGTGGAACTTTTTTATTCTTTTCATTTTCTTGTTTTTTTGTGACAGGGTCTCATGTAGCTCAGGCTGGCCTTGGAACTCAATATACAGAAGTTTTCAAATTTGATGTGGCCCATTTATCTAGTTTTGCTTTTGTTACCTGTGTTTTTGGCAACATAGCCAAGAAATCATTGGCAGTTCAGTATCACGAAGCTTTTCCTGAATGTTTTTTTCTAAGACTTTTTTGTTTTAGGTCTTTGCATTTAAAATATTATAATGGAGGGTATTTTTGTAGTACTGGGGATTGAACGCATGGCCTTGAACATGTTAGGCAAGCACTCTTGTAAACTACATTACATTTTAAAAATATATTCTGTTCTCTATAGATTTCTTGATGTTTCCAGTTTTTCTATTATAAACCTTTTCCTCTGAACATTCTTGTATATGTGTTCTGATACATGTAAGTACCATGTGTGGAATTTAAGGTAAGATTTATTTCTTATGGGTCTACGGTTAAAGCAGGTTTAAAATCTCTTGCTCTGGAGCAGGGGTTGGCAAATTTTTCATTAAAGAATTAGTAAAAATTTAGACTATAAGTTATATGTTTTTGTTGCAGCAATTCATCCATGCCTTTTTTTTGCATAAAACAGCCATAGACTGTATATGAATGAATTAATGTTTTCAGTAAAACTTTAGAACACTGAAATTTGAATTTAATGTAATTTTCATGTGTCATGAAATGTTTTCATTGGTTTTGTTAACCATTTAAAAAGTACTCAGATAATTCTTAGCACCAGTAGAATACAGAAATAACAGGTGGCTCTTGGATTTTTGCATACAGGCATAGTTTACCTTTCCTCCCCACTGTTCTAGAGTATATATGAAAAGATGAGTACTTAGGTCTAAAGTATGTAAATTTACAATTTTTCAAGAACTCAAAACTTAGTTCCTAAGCATTTACACTTATCCATTTACACTTTTATTATTGATTAATTAGCGTTGTTGTTACTAACATGTAGCCAACTCTTGTCAGACTTTCAAACTTTCTGTCAGTATGGGGAGATAAAACATGTAATTCATATCCTTTTAAATTTGTATTTTGCTGATTAATAATTATTAATAATTAATAGCTTAGTTGAACATGTTTTCATATTTATTGGCCATCTTTTTATTACTGTTGTAAAGTGACTTCAGTTAAATTTATAGACTACTATATGTAGAATTATTTTTTTCTTAATCGAGTTATAACAGTTTTTAAGCATTACGATTTATTACTTATAGGTTGTGCAATAATGTCTCATAATTTAAGTCTATATCTTTATAAAGTCTTTGCATATGAAGTTAATTTTAATGCAGTTGCACAATAATCTTTTCTTATGATTCTCCTCCCCTCCCATTTTATTTTGGAAAACATTTCTTAGGCTGAGATAAAAAAGACCAGTTATATTATTGTTTAACTGTTTATTGGTTTTTGTCTTTCACATTTTTTTTTTTTGGTCGTTTTTGAGACAGCGTCTCATTATGCAGTTCAGGCTGGCCTTGAGTTCATATTATAACCCAGGCTGGTCTCGAACTCACAGTAATCCTCTTGCCTCAGCCTCCAAAGTGCTGGGACTACAGGCATGTGCCTCCACGCCTGGCTTCATGTGTAGCTCTTGAAGTACCCTAGATGATAATCTTTTTTTTTTTGATGATAATCTTTTATATGGTGTGTAGTACTCCTTTTTTTCAGTGACCTGAAAAGCTACTCTATGATATATCTCTATGGGTTTTTTTCTGATTCACAGATAATGCCCCACTGAACTTGTGTATTCCTGTGACCATACTGTATTGTTTTAATTCATTTAGTTATATAATGTGTTGATTATCTGATGGAATGCTTCCCTGAAAATTATTCCTTCAAATTATTTGTCTATTCTTTTATTATGTGTGCTGACAAAGCAAGCACTGTCGATTCTTGCCTTTATTCATGTTGTAAGTCTCTTGCTATGTTATTAAGAAAACAAAATCATGTGAGAAAAACTTACTAGAAATTTGATTACAGTTGTCTTGGATGTATAGATTAATTGGGAAAAAAGTGACATGGTTATGACATTGAGTCTTTTCTATCCATGGACTTATATCTTTAAAATCTGTAGTGTCTTTCAATAAAAATCTATAATTTACTTTATAAAAGATTAGTAGCCGGGCGTGGTGGCTCACGCCTATAATCCCAGCGCTCGGGAGGCTGAGACAGGCGGATCGTTGTGAGTTCAAGACCAGCCTGGGCTACAAAGTGAGTCAAGGCCAGCCTGAACAGCATAGTGAGACCCTGTCTCAAAAACACCAGGGCCGGGGATCTAGCTCAGTGGCCTAAGCGCCTGCCTGGCAAGCGCAAGGTCATGAGTTCAATCCCCAGTGCTGAAAAAAAAAAAAAAAAAAAAAAAGATTAGTATGTTACCTCTTTATTTTATATTTTAGCATTGAAGTTTTATTTGTATGTTGGATCAGATTGCAGTCCATATTTTTTGCTTCAGATGGTTAGTCTGTTGTGCTAATATATCTAGTTCTTACCTAAATAACTTTTTCATCACTGAACTAAATTAGCACTTTTAAGAAATTTTTAAGATTCTAATATATAATGTATATTAGGTTCTAGTTTAAGAATTTCTACGTCTGGTTAATGTATTTATATTGATACCATGTTGATTTTATTATATACTGTATTTGGTTTAGGAAGTTTTTTGCTACCATATTTTAATTGGACTTACAGTATAGGCATTTATGTACTTATGCAGGCCACTGTGTTGGTTTTTTTTTTTTTTTGTTTTGTTTTTCCATTGGTTGTGTTTTGAAACAGAATTTTATTCTATTGCCCAGGCTGTCCTCCAAATTCATGGGCTCAAGCTATGCCCATGCCCTAGCACTCAGGTTATTTTTTATAATTTTTAAGCTTTTCATTATGCCATCTGTGTAAGTTAACTTTTCACTGCTGTGACACAACACCTGAGAAGAATCAAGTGAAAGGAAGGAACATTTAGTTTGACTCACAATTTCAGAAGTTTCACTTGTGGTTGACTGGCTGCAATGCTTATGAATCTGTGATGAGGCAGAACATCATATGGGAAGTACAAGGTCGAGCAAAGGTCCTCATCTCATAACAACAGCAAAGTATGGGGTGGGAATGGGGGAGCCCAAGATATATCCTTCCACGCATGCCCCTGGTGACCAGCTAACTCCTTCTAGGACTTACCTCCGAATAATATTTCCACCATCCATCCTCCAGTAATGTCATCAAATTATGAGTCTCTTGTCTTAGTTATTCTCTTGTTTCTGAGACAAAATACTTGACAAGAATAAGTTAAAAGAAGAAAGGTTTATTTTAACTCACAGTTTGTTGAGGTTTCAGTACTTAGCTCACCCTAAGGCAGGTTGGAATGACAGAGGGCCATGGCAGAGAAGAAGTAGTCCATGGCAAGAAGCAGCAGCAGCAGCAGCAACAGCACCTTCCTTTCCCTTTTATCTAATCCAGGCTACAAGCCTGTTGACTGGTTGTCCCTCCCCTCTCCCAGAGTGGGCCTTCCCATTATGCACTTCCAGAATGATGCTTAAACAATCAGTGGACTAATTTAGTACCACACATCCTTAATCCAGCTACCTCCCAAAGTTTCATCTATGAGTGCATGATGCTTTGGGGGGACATCTAGATACAAGCTGTAATATCCATCAGTGGATTAACCTGCTGATGAAATCAGAGACCTCACTATCTAGTCACTTTAGGACATTGCTGCATTGTGGAATAACCCTTCGACTAATGAGCCTTTACAGGGTGACATTTCAGATTCAAACCTAAAACAACTAAACTTTAACATTTTATACAGTAAAAAGTTCAACATGTGGTGAAATGACTTGTCTAGCATGACATGCTGGGCTTAATCCTCAGTTCGGGGAGTGGAGGGGGTTGGAAATAAAATAGAAAACTGTATATGCTTATGTAATACTTTCAGGAAGCATTACTTCTTCCTCTTCCTCTTCCTCTTCCCTTCCCCAGTACTGCAGATTAAATACAGGACCTTAACACTGAGCTAAATCCCTAACACGTTTTTTTTTTTTTTT
>RJWT010010860.1:0-23788 GCA_004365215.1 Cuniculus paca | reverse complement strand
TGACACTTATTTTGGTGAGCCAGTGGCAGGAGGTAAAGAGGCATTGAAACTTACAACTTTAGTAAGTTCAACCGAGGACTTTTCATTTGTTTCTTCCCCGTGTCCCAAACCCTTTACCCTCTGATGCATAGATTAGTTCTTTTTCTTTCTCCAACCTCCTTCCTTGTTCTCTCATTTTCTCTACCCTCTCTTTCCTCTTGCTCTCTCTTCCCTTATCTTCTTGTGTTTCTCTTTTATGGAGTCTCCCTTTATTTCTCTGCCCATCTGTCTCTCCCTCACTCTCTTCCTGGAAACCCCTGCAGCTTTAGGTTTTTTATTTTCAGCAGTTAGTCTCCATAAAATGAGTGCTTACATATAAAAGTACCAAAGATACAAAATATTTGCTACCTCTAACCAAAAATGGAAAGAGGTGTCGAGAGAAGACTCTAGAATGAGTAGTGGCCTCATTAGGTATCCCCTGAGTTCAACATACTACATTCCTGGGTCAGACAAAATTAAAACTTGCTAATCAGGGAGACACAAATAAAGATAGACTCATCCAGTATGTTAAGCAAAGTTTTCTCACACACCCACTGTCCTGAGACACAGTGGAAAAGTTGGCTTCAGGATAATACCTGAGGAAACTATCTTTGCAAATCACTCACATTTTGGGGCCTTAAACATATTAGATAAAGGAGGTTCTTTTAAACTTCTCTTTTAATTCTCTTTCTTTTTCCTTCTTTTTCCTCTCAAAAAAACCCCCCAAAAAACCCAAAAGGCATAAACTTGGTTTTCCTAATGCCACAGCTACCCTTTTGTGATAGCAGTGCAGATAAGCAGTACAGATTCAAGTGGCCTTTAAGTGATAGTTGATCCTGTCTTTGCAACCTGGTAGAATCTATGTACACAAATCGAGTAGAAGCCCACTGGTCTCTCTCTTTCTCTCTCTCTCCTTCTCTCTTTCTTTCTTTTTGTCTCTCTTCTCTAAAAAATTCTTCTCTCTTCTCATCCTTTCTCCTACCCTACTCTGAGGTTTTATTCTCTTGGGAAACTCAAGTCTGTAGAAGACAACCTGGTCAGCTCTCCTGGAATGCAGAACAATGACTTCCACAATAGTTAAACAGCTCTCTCTCCATGTACTGATATGTACAGAGCTGGCTATGCTATTTCCTTCTTCCTTCAGTTGACACTAAGCAATGCAAATAAGGCTAGCTGATATGTAATCCTTGAAGCCAGCTTCAGTTGGCTCTAAGCCATGTAAATAAGGCTAGCTGAGGTACTGATATATAATCCTTGAAGCCTGCTGACAGTTTCCTGTTTCCTTGAATCCTGTACCCTATAAACAATTGAGCATAGTGGGATAGTAGAACCACGTAGCTCCAGGAATGTCAACTGGGTTTGAGTCTCAAGATAAGAGGCTATAACTTAACATGGCACAAAAGTTTACATATCAGAAACTGAACCAACAGCCTGCTAAGTCGTTCAAATGCTATGTTAATCAAGTTACGCAGACTGATCTTTCTGCATACATTTCTCCCTGCATATTGCAGAGGTGCTTTCCCTCCACCTGGCCAGCTCAGTTCACATTACTCACATAATTCTCACCATTCTTTCAGTCACTAATCCTCAAGCCACTCCTTCATGAGTTAATGCTGGGTGATGCCTTGAAGCAAGGCCTTTGTTCTATGAATCCTCACCTGGACCAGACTTAGGACTCCTTGGCTGCCTGTAACTATGAATATGCCTTAGTGTCTTTATTCTCACCATGGATTGCACTAGAGATAGTAGATTGGAATTAACTCACTGGGTTTCCAATAACATTTTAATAGGACTACAATTATAAACTTCCCAGGCTGCAGGGAAGATGGGAAAAAGGCTTACAATATTTTGATTACAACATTATAAAAGATTACAATTGAGATTGCAATAAAGTCCTTTAACTTTTATTAGGAGGGAGAGCTAGGGAGCTAGGCCTGAAAAGGGATGAACAGGAGTTTGAATTTTCTTGTGGGTTCTAGTCACAGTTACTACTCTGCCTGGTAAGAAAAGAAGGTATGTTGATGTTGATTGAAGTGGAAGAGAAAGAGAAAGATTAATTGTGCCTGATTTACTGGATCAATGAAAGCCCAAATCCCACCAGTTTCTCCTCATCCACTGCCAGCAGCTCCAAGCTGAGCTAAATAGGGGACAAACATTCCCTTTTCACTGGGCTGTACCTTAAATATGTGTGTTTCTTAGTTACGTTTTTTGTTGCTGAGACAAAATATCTGACACCCAAATTAAAGGTGGAAAGATTTATTTGGCTTGCAGTTTGTAGAAGTTTCAGTCTATAGTCAGCTGACTGCAAGGCAGGGTGGCATGGCATGGGGCATCACAGAAGAGAAGTGGTGCATGGCAAAGCAGGGAAGGCAGAAGGCAGCAAGCAGCAAGCAATGACATAGCAAGCCTCTTTCCGTCTCTTATGATTTATTCAGGCTACCTGCCCTGCAGGTAGCATTCACACCTGTCATACTAACATCACATTCTTGATTCAAGCAGCACCCACCCTAGGTCTAGCCTCCTCCAAAATGTCCCACCTATGACTGCAAGAGGCTTTGAGGAGGACATATAGATACAAGCCATAACATTCTACTCCTGGACCCCTCAAAGACTCATGTACCTCCTTTTACATAAAAGGGATTTAATTCATTTCTAAGAGTTGCCAAAGTCTTAATAGTTTTAGTATTGCTGAAAAGTCCAAGTTTAAAGTCTTCCCTGAGACAAGGCAAACACTTAGCTGCAAGTCCCTATACAAATGAAAAGAAAGCTAAACACTTCAAACATTCAATGACACAAGATAGATATTTCCATTCCAAAAGATGCAAATAGGAGGATACAAAGCAAAGGGACCAAAGCAAGTCCAAAATCCAGCAGGGCAAACATTAAGTCTTGTAGTTACATGTCCAGCATAGGAGGCAATCTGTGGCAAAACATGAACTCAAACGGGCTTGGGCAGCTCTGCCCCTACAGCACTGCCTGTGGGTGTAGCTCCCATGACTTCTGTCTTGGGTGGTTTTGCTCCCTCCTTGCAGTTTTCCTCAGCTGACCCACATTCCTGGCTTCTCCAAACTTCTAGGATCTCCACTGCACCTTCAACTTCACACTCACAGCTTCACACATTGCCTCCTCAGGGACTGTCTTGGTTACTTTTCTCTTGTTGCTGAGACAAAATATCTGATGCCCAATGTGAAGGGAGGAGAGGTTTATTTCTTATAGTTTTTGGAGATTTCAGTCCATACTTAGCTGGTTCCAAGGCAGGCTGGCATGGCTGAGGGCCAGCTTGGCTGCAAGCAGCAAAGCAAACAGGGCAAAAGAGAGGAAAAGCATGCCTCCTTTCTGATCTTACATTGTATGCCAGCTCCACACCTGGGTGGGTACAGAACTCGCACCACCAATCCCAGTGCTAGACAACAAACCAATCACAAACACTAGATTCAGCTGCTTCCATGACTGCATGAGGCTTAGGGGGCCACCTAAACACAAACTATAGCATTCCACCCCTGGCTCCCCAAAGACTGATGTATCTCCTTTTATGTAAAAGGGATTTAATTCATTTCTAAATGTTGCCAAAGTCTTAACAGTTTCAGCATTGCTGAAAAGTCCAAGTCCCTAGTCTCCTCTGAAATCTGAGGCAAACTGTTAGCTGCAAGCCCCTGTACAAATGAAAAAAAAAAGTTAAACACTTCCAACATTCAGTGGCACAAGATATACATTACTATTCCAAAGGGTACAAATGGGACACAAAGGAATGGGACCAAAGGAAGTCCAAAGTCCAGCAGGGTAAACATAAATCAGATTGCAAACTCCAAAAGGTTTGAGTAACTCCACCTGCACAGCACTTCCAGGGGTTTTAGCTCCTACAGCTCTCTTAGGCCCACTCTGCTCAATTCTTGCAGCTTTCCTTAGATGATCTACACTCCTGGCTTTTCCAAACTTCTGGGATCTCCACTCTACCTTTGGCTTCACACTCACAGCTTCACACTCTTCCTTCTCAGGGGCACACTGCCTTGTTTCTTGGGCCTTCTGAAATTGGGGTAGAAGCCTTTTTAACTTCAGAACTCATGCATTCTCCATGTGCCTGAAACCAGCACCATGTGGATCCTGCCTAGGTCTGCTGCTAGCTGGAGTAGTAGCCAGGCTTTCCTCCCTCTTGACTGTAGGAGTCAAGTGCCTGGATTGCTGGGCACTCTGAACCTGATTGTGAGAACAGATTCTCTTTGTCGCTGCCAATCTGGAACCTCTTGTGACTTTCAATGCCATTCTAGAATGTGGCAGTCTGCAGCTGTCTCTTCCAGGGAAAGTCTTTCACTTTTGCAGTTTTGAGTTTGCAAAGGGCAGAGGCCTGCTGCTTCCCAGGATGCCCCCAGGCCATCTTTTTTATTTCTCTGTTCCTTCTCAGCAATCGAGGTCTCAGCTCTATCTTTACAGTCCACAGCTTTCTGACCAAACTCACAACATTTTAAATCACCATGCTTGGCTCTTTGCTCTTGATTCCCAACATAAATCTGTCTAATAGCCATGCCACAGCCTCAACACTTGACTACTTTGAAATTTCTTGGGCCAGATTAATCAGGCAGCTGCCCTTAATCTCAGTCTCAGGCAAAGTCTCTGGACATGGGCAAAATGCAAACAAACTTTCTGCCAAGCCATAACACACATCATGTGGAGTCCAACAATCAATGCAGTCCTTCTTTCCAGCAGAAACCTCATGAGCCTGATCTTTACTGCTAGGCTCTCTATCAGCCTTCTGGTCTCCTGAGCTCTGACCAGACTCTCCCATAGAGAACAGCCTAAGCTGTTCCAGGGCTACTCTTTCAGGCAACATCTATGAATCTTTCCAAATTCTTCCCACAAGCTATTCCCAAAGATTCTTGAACTATACGGTCAGGTTCAGTCACAGCAATGACCCCACTCCTGGTACCAAATTCTGTCTTTGTTATTTTTCTCTCATTGCTGAGAGAAAAAATACCTGACATCCAAAATTCAGTCCATACTTCCAAGGAAGGATGGTGTGGCTGGGGGCAGCCTGACTGCAAGTGGCAAGAGCAAATAGGGCAAAAGAGGAAAAGCACACCTCCTTCCTGACCTTACATTGTATGCCACCTCCACACCTGGGCAGGTGCAGAACTCACACTGCCAATCCCAGCGCTAGACAACAAACAATTACGAATGCTAGATTCAGCTGCTTCCATGACTGCATGAGGTTTGGGGGGACACCTAGACACAAACAATAATGGGGCACACTACCTGGCCTCCCAAACCTTCTTCTGAAATCTGAGTGGAAGCCTTTTTGACCCCACAACTCTTGTATTTTGTGTGCACCTAAAACCAGGACCATGTGGATGATGACACAGTCTGGCACCAGCTGTAACAGTAGGCAGGCTTCCTTCACTCTTGGCTGTTGGAGTCAAGTGCCTAGGAACCAAATCCCAAGCAGCAACTTTCCTAGGTTGCCACCATAGTGTAACTTGATGCCCTAGGTCTCTCTTCTGAAAACAGTCTTTCACTTTTGCAATGTTGAGCCTCCAAAGGGTAGAGTCCTACTGGTTCTTGTGATATCCTAAGCCATCTTCTCTATTGTCCTTTTCTGAAATACTTGACTTTTTCCTCTCTTGTCTTTTCAATGACCAATTTCTCCTCTGTTCCATCTTTGAGAGCTACAGCTTTATTATAACTTCCTTTATGGTCAAACTCAAAATGTTTTAAATCATTCTACTGGGCATTTTGCTTTTGATTATCAATATAAAGCTGACTAAAAGCTCCCAACAGTAGTCATCTCACTGCCTCAACATTAGACTGCCTTGAAATTTCCTCTACCAGATTTATTAGTCCACTACCCTTTATCTCAGTCTCAGTAAAATCTCCAAACATGAGCAAAATGCAGACAAACTTTTGCCAAGGAATAACACACATCATCAGGAGTCCAATAACTGATACAGTCCTTCTTCTCAGCAGAAACTTCCTGAGCCTGGTCTTTACCCATAGGATTTCTATCAGGATGTTGGTCTTCTGAGCTCTGACCAGAATCTCCCATCAAGTACATCTTAAAGCTTTTCAGGGCTGCTTTTTCAGCCAGTAACTCCAAATCTTTTCAAATTCTTCCCATAAGCTAGTTACAAAATTTCTTGAGCCAGTTGGCCAGGTAATGAATGTCACAGCAACAACCCCACTTCTCTGGTACCAAACTCTCTTAGTTACTTTTTTCATTGCTGAAACAATGACATTAACAAGAGAAACAGTTCATAGAAAAGCAGGCAGGCAGAAAGCAGCAAGCAAACAGCAAACAATAACACAGCAGGCCTCTTTCTGTTTTATAATTTATAATCACACTCTTAACCCTAATGTCACATCCTTAATCCTACCAGCAGACATCCTAAATCCAGTCACCTCCCAAAAGCCCCATATATGACTGCATGAGGGTTTGGCGGGGCGGGGGAGACATGTAGACACAAGCCATAATAGTGTCATCAATGTTGCCTTATCCTGGGACAGACTTCAGTTACAACGGTTATCTGTTAACATTCTGCATCACTGACCGGGATTCCTAGGCTAGTCATGATGGAAAGTTGGGGCAGGCTGTGCATGTATCATGACTTCAGAAAAGTGGGGGTAGGCCTTGACCTAATCCCAGGAATGTCAGAGCAGGTTGCATATGCAGTGACTCTGGGAAAGTTGAAGCAGGCCATTTGGGCAGTCTGACTTTGGGAACCTAAAAGGATCTTATCCTTTCTACTTTTTCTTGCACTCTATATTTCTTTGTGTAAGTAAACAGGGAGATCTTAGACTGCACATTTTAAAAGATTATGGGGAACCAAGTATCCACCAAAAATATCACCTCCAGATTGTATTTTACATAATTGTGACCATGTTAAAATGGTGGATTTAAGAAAAATACAGGTGATTCCCCCACCTGTATTTCTCTAACAATAAGTAAAGAGTAAAAAGGTATGGCCTCAAACTTGACTGTGTAACAAGGAGAGATATTAAACAAAGATCCTATGTAGCAATCTGCAGCTGTTATTTTCTTTTACTGACTCTTATCATTTAACTCTCATGTTAACTAACAGCAATAAAAAAGTACCCAAGTAGCCTGGAAAATTAGAAAAAATACTGTTATGATTTACATAAATAAAAAGTGCTAAATAACTTTCCCTAGGAAGATTTCTGACTAGTATATTTATAGTTATAAACCTAAAATTAAGAAAAAGGATTATTATAATTCAGCATGGTCAATACATCTAAAAGTGCACTCTGATTGAAAGTAATTGTTTTATGTATTCTGTATGTTCTTGCCTGCTAATCTATTTTTAATAATTATCTAAAGTTCTTGAAGCTGTTCAATTAAAAAAATTTATTTCGTATCAATTTCTTTTCTTTTTTTCCTCTCCATTATAGACTTCTGGCTCTGTTAGGACTACACACACACACACACACACACACACACACACACACGGCTATAGATGTATTCAAGTGTTACCAAATTCAGTTAAAACCTTAAAACACTAGCAGATAAAAACTGCTAGGTTCAATGTTTGCATAAAACTTGCAAATAAGAATCTTAAAGTTTCAAAACTTAAAAGTTATGTATGATTTGAGATAATATGTATGTTTTTGTGTATTAATATTTTGCAACTGCATAAAGGTAACCTGTTATTAATAAATCATTTTTTAGTAAACCAAGAATGTAAATGTATATTCAGAAATAATAAAAAGAACCTAATAACTCTGGCCTAATAATGTTATTATAATTGTTATCCTAAAATGCTGTGTTTGCTCTTCTTATTTTTATTATGTGTTTCCCTGTAAATCTTTATAACTGTTATCTGTTAATATTTTGTAGAAATATGATGTCTAAAAGACAACCTAGGTATATGGTAAGGTGGTAGGCCATCACACACAGAACAAACAGAATATAATACTAACACTGACCATGATTAATGGAAGATGTTGCTATATTCTGGTCATGCTTTATATTTCCAAGTGCTCTGATATCCTGAAAGGATTATAATAGCTAGGGTTAACATCTACTGCTCCAAGTTTAAGACCTGTGTAACTGACCTGAAGTTTCAACAACTGAGGTTCGGTGACCAAAGCTGAAAAGATAACAGGACTAAGAGGACAGCTTGTATTTTGGTCCTTGCGCACCACCCACCTTTCAATGTCAGGCAGGACCAAAAGTATGGTGGGATCTCTCTGGTAGGGCCCTGAAACTCTGGTGAGTCACCTAATTCCCCAAGCAGGAGGATTGTTAGGTCACAGAGGAGTCAATCAATGTATATTCTGCCTAAAGAAGGGTCATTAAAGAGGGAAATGTCTGCCATGCTTCCAAGGGGAGCCATATGGTCAAGCAAGATGGTGACCCAACCTGGTAAAGGATGGGTTCCACTAGCACTTCCAAAACTGTGTCATTCAGCCTGTCTTAGTGTATTACCATTGTGTTGTTTTAATGTATGTTCAAGTACCCATCATGTAAAGATTTGACTTCTTGAAGAGATATGCCTATATAGAATAAAATGCCATAATAAATATTCTAGTTACTAAGTTCGTTACCTTTGTGGTGTGAACTAAACCTCTGGTGTGTATTTCACTTTATGTGTTTATATTGTCTGTATTAGGTCACTAGAGCAGGTCTTCAGGTCCACAATATAGAAGCCAGATCCAGGTTCTGAGTTCTATAAGTAAAAACTTTAGTAGCTCGATTATCACAAAAACATAGATATCTTGATTTAGTGTATTCTTTGACTATTTTTTAATTAAAATATGAGGATGCTGAATTTCTTTGACAAATAGTGAAGAGGCTGCATGCTCCTAAAGTCTACCTTTTGTACTTGGCACCTTTGGAGAAACAGAGGTTAATATTAAAAATAGAAAGTTTATGCCAAATGCCACCTGATATTGTCTGAGTCCCAAATCTTTCTGGAGCCACTATTCATCAAGATTCTATTTTTAAGTTTTGATCTTTGCTTGTTTAATGTAGTTATTGTGTTGGTTACTTTTCTTTTGTTGCTGAGACAAATATCAGACACCCAAAGTTAAAGAGGGAAAGATTTATTTAGCTCACAGTTTGTGGAGATTTCAGTCCATAATCACAGTGTGCCCCTTAGAGGGCAGTGTGTGAATCTCTGAGGGTGAAGCTAAAGGTGCAGTGGAGACTCCAGAAGTTTGGAGAAGCCCAGGATGTAGATTGTCTGAGGAAACCTGCATGGAGAGAGCAGAGTGGGCACAAGAGAGAAGCCATGAGAGCTACAACCACTGGAAGTGCCACAGAGGTAGAGTCACTCAAACCCTTTGGACCTCACAACTTGCTTCAGATTGCTTTGGATGTTCCACATGGAACTATAGGACTTAATGTTTGCCTTCCTGAATTTTGGACTTGGTTTGGCCCCATTCCTTTGTATTCTCCTGTTTGTACCTTTTGGAATGGTAATGTTTATCTTGTGCCATTGAATGTTAGAAGAGTTTAACTTTCTTTTCACTTATACAGGGACTTGCAGCTAAGAGTTTCCCTTAAATATCAGAGGAGACATTGGACTTTGACCTTTCAGCAATGCTGAAACTTAGGACTTTGGCAACTCTTGGAGATGGACTAAATGTCATTTGCATAAAGGATATGCATGATTCTTTGAGGGGAGACAGGGGCAGAATATTATGATTTGTTTCTGGATGTCCCCCCAAAGCTGCATGCAGTCAAAATTAAGGAAGGAAAGGTTTATTTAGCTCACAGTTTGTGTTGGTTTCAGTCTGTAATCTTCTGGTTCCAAGGCAGGGTGGCATGGCAGAGGGCAACAGAGCATGGCAGTGGAAGTCAGCAAAACCAACAAGAGTAAAAAAGGGAGGATCATGGAGAAAAGATGCTTTCTGTCTCTTATATTGTATGTAGGCTACCTACCCTAGAGTGAGTGTAGCACTCACACCCATAATTCCAGCATTGGACCATGAATCAATCACAAATTCTAGAAGCCTGCTCCCATGACAGCATGAGGCTCTGGGGGGACATCCAAACACAAACCATAGCAGTTATAAAATGAAACTTAAGTGTCTGTGATTTGCTCATGCCTTTAGTCTCTTTTCTAGACTATCAAAGGATGATGCTTCATCAAGCAACAAAACCAATTTTCCTTTGTCTTCTTTAGGGCAGTCAGAGTGAGACTTTTCATATCTGGCTAGGGACATTCAGTGCCCCTCCCTGCCAGAAGCAGCCATAAGAAGATGGACCTTTCAGTCCTTCTGTATCCCTTAGGAGTAAGGGATCAAAATCTTAGTAAAGGAATTAAGGTAGAGTAGGAGAAATACAAAAAGGAGATGAAGAAAATCATAATTTAAAAATTGTGCACCTAGGACTGCAACTTCAGGACACAAAGTTACCCAAGGTGAGCCTAGTGTGGTGGCACATGCCTGTAATTCTAGTGCTCAGGAGACTGAGGCAGGAGGATCGTTGAGAATTCAAGGCCAGAGTAGGCCACATAGGGAGACCCCATCACAAACAAACAAACAAGCAAAAAGTTACCTGAGGTTATTCATGTCTGTACTACTTAGGCTTGTTTATACTTCTTTTCTTCCAGGCCCATCACACCCAATATCCTTTGAAGATAATATAAGCCTATATATTAATTTAGTTGATAAAGTAAAGGGGAGAAACTTTATTTTAAAGTAAAGAAACACATGAGAGAGTTCAAAGAATGTTTTTAGGCCAAACATCTTAGATCACCCATTTATTTTAAAATAATAGACTGGGAACCTGGTGTGGTAGTGCATGCCTAGTGCAATTCTAGCACTTGGGAGGCTGAAGCAGGAGGGTCATCATGAGTTTGAGACCAGTCTGGGCTACATAGTGAACTCAAATCCAGGCTGAACTACACAGGGAGACTCTGTCTTAAAAAAGAAGAGATCTGGCCCTTTCTGCCTGCTCTTCTCCTATAAAATGGGCCATGCTTTCACCTGTAAAATGGGTTACTATTTTTCTATTAGTGGGCCTTACTTTTTCTCATAAACCAAGACCAAGATGGAACTTTCCTTAGATTCACAAATTCTGCAGATTTCACCATCAAAATCCCAAATATTCCCAGTCCCACATTGTAACACACCCACATTCTCTCGAGGACCCACATTCTATTCCCTTGAACATGTGCTTTTACAATTCTGCCTAAAAAATTCATGCCTGTTTTAAAAACGGCTTTTGAATTCTAATCTGGAAATGCCACTGAGAAGGCAGAGTAAGCATTGAACAGGATCAAAGCTAACACAAGAGAAAAAGTCCCAGGGCCAGTGGAGGACTAATTTCAAAAATTAGCATCATGAAAATCCCCCAAAGCCAGGAGGTCTGGGGGCCACAACATTGGTGAGCACCAAATCCTAGGAAGAAAACTCACAGAGGCCTGAAGGGTTTTCAGCAGAGAGAAATTTATGTGAGGAAGAGAATTGGAACCACTCAGTAAATAGCTAGCACCTGGGTTTTACTTTCTCCTTGGGCTTTTCTAATGTTCACATGTTTGCTTTATTCATTCACACATACATATGTTCTTCGAGCACCTACCTTGTTCCAGACACTGTCCCAGTGCTTCCATCACAGCCTACTGGCTCCCCTTTCTGCCACTGGTTCATAAATGAGATCCATGTATGCTGCATTCAGGTGGTCTGGGTAGGAAGGGGTACAGCAAAGGCAGGAAGACATTCTGCAGCAGAAGAGGTGGAGGTGGTTGGAGAAGGGATGTGTTTATCTAAAGCACAACCCAAGATGGGTCTTGAACTGGGGCCAGAGGCCTGAGATGGGGGCAGATTGGTCAGAGCAAGGCAAGCAATATGAGACATTATTAAATTTTATAACTTGCAAAGACCAGAGCAAAATATATATTCTACTCAGCCTAATTCTCTAGCACACATCTTTACTCAGGACATAGACTGTGGAAAACTTTTGCTTGATCTGATTTTAAATGGATTCACAACTCCAGAGCCTGATCCTATTTAGTGACTTCCAATCCTGTAAAGGAGAAAAAGAGAGGGTTGGCCATAACATATGTTCTGTTTCAAAACTGTAAGTGAGAGTCCGTAAGTAATTTAACATAGATCCACAGCAATGCAAAGATATATTGCCATAAGCTTCAAAAAGTGAACATAATTTGATTACAGAAAAAAAAAAAAACCCTTACATGATTCTCCAAGAAAACAGAAGGCCATAATAGACCTACTATCATGATAATCCTGTGTTGGATGCCATCATTTCTGATGGTCCCAAAGTAAAACCTCAGACCCAGGGGTAGATTTCTCTAAATGTAGATTTCTGTTATAGAAAAGAGCTTCATGCCTGTAATGCTCTTTTGTTTTATCTGGTTTTATATTACTTTGTTTTGTTTGAGTTTATTGTCTGTAAATGTATGAACAACCATTTTGAAGAAAGCAAGAGACACTAGGGTAACCATTGTTAATCTCCTGTTGTTATGTTTTAAAAACCTGTGTAGTTTGCAGTGTTCTGTTTTGAAATGCTATATTATGTTTGACTCTATTCTGTTTTCTTTTGCTTTGTTCTGTTTTGTTTTGTTCTATTCTCTTTAAAATAAAAATTAAAAAAAAGAGAAGAGCTTCATTTAAGTGTTAAAGGACCTACAACATTATAATAATGGTTTATTTAGAGGAAGAAAAAGAAATGCTGTAAAATAAAAATTAGGTCTTTAATAAATTAAGTATTTAATATAGGCAATTGTGATGGTTAAGTTTAATCATAAACTTGGTTGCCTTGGGAGCTTCCTAACAGAATACCAAAGCACACTTCTGAGTGTGTCATGGAGGCATGACCTTTGGCTGTGTATCTGGTCCCTCACCTTTTTCTCTCTGACACTTTTCTCCTGCTCTGTTTCCTGGACCATGAACTAAACATCTTTGGTCTGCCATTCTCTTCTGACATAGTGTTTCTGCCTTGGAGCCAGTCAACTATTGACTGAATCTCCTGAATCCATGAGCCAAATTAAACCTCAACTTCTTTAAGTTATGGATGTTGGGTATTGTGTCCCAGCAATGGGAAAGTTGACCAATATAGTAATTAATATATGTATTTACTACAATAAAGTTGTATTTAACACAAATTAAGTGTTTGTAGATACTTTGCAGGAGTTGCGAATCTTTTTGAGGACACTTTCACACAATTTTTCATACAGCATCAAGACTTAATGGATTTAAATCAAGGACTTTTGCTCTAATAGCATCCTACACTGTTAAGCACTTGTGAAATGCAATATAAGACAGCTTTAGTTTCCTCTTCTGCTAACAGCAGACTAGTATATAGCCAATTGAATTTCATACTATAAAAAACCTTAAAAACTGGATTAAAAATATTTACAGGCTTTTTAGCAGTACAGATATAGTTAAGACTAGAGAGAAGAGAAACTCACGGAGGTGAGCCTGCTGTTCTAAATTGTTTTCCCCTTCAAGATACTCCTTTCGAAATGCAGGAGTATAAGAGCTTGAGAAACCAAGCAGAAAGTGACTTCTAAGAGGCAGAATATTTGAACAGAGCTGTCATCAGTTTCTCATGGCTGGGCAGACAAAAACTAGAGTTTAGGACTACAGAGACAGCAAAAATTTGAGAGGCTAAAATTCTGCAGAGAAATGAGTCAGACTAATCTACTTAGGCATTCACTGATCAAAAGAAGGTACTATGAGGTAAAGTTGCTAAACAGAGGTTTCACACCATGCTGGAGAAATAAAAACTGGATTTCAGGGTCTTCTCAGGATGAACTTCTAGAACTGAAGAACTACCCTTCTTAGTTGCTCTTCCAAATGCTCTCAAGTTAAAAACACAAGAGATGGGTTAACAGAATGTCAGAGTTATCTGCATAAATGATTAGTCATCTGAAAAATAAATATGACATATCAAGACTGAATCATGGAGAGAAAAAAGGGATATAGAAAACATTGGAGACATATGAGATGAGATGAAGATCAAATACACATGTAATTTGAATACCTAAAAAAGCAAGCAATGATTTAGAAGCAATATTTCAAGAGATAAAGGTTGAAAAGCATCTTTAATAAATGGTGCTGGAAAAATTGGCTTTCCACATGTCAAAGATTAAACTTAGACCCATCTCTCTCATCAAACTAAAATTGAAATGGGCCAAAGAACTAAATATTAAAACAGAAACACTTAATATTCTGGAAGATAGAATGGGAAAAACTTTTGAAGGCATAAGTGTAGGCAAAGACTTTATGAACAAAATTCTGGTTGCACAACAAATAATACCAAGAATCAACACATAGAATCACATCAAATTAAAAAGCTGCTGCACAGCAAAAGAAACCACTGACAGAGTGATGAGACAACCCAAAGAATGGGAAAAAGTCTTACCAGCTAGTCTTTGGACAAAGGACTGATATCTAGAATAGATAAAGAGCTAAAAAAAATAAGATCCCCCAAATTTAAAGACTCAATCCAAAAATGGGCATCTGAAACGACTAGATGCTTCTCAGATGAAAGAGTACAAAGAGCAAATAAATGTATGAAAAAATGTTCAACATCATGGGTCATTCAAGAGATGCAAATTAAAACAACACTGGAATTCCATCTCAGTGCAGAAAGAATGGTTATTAACAAGAAATCCACCAATAGCAGTTGCTGGTGGGGCTGTGGGGGAAAAAGGAACCCTTACCCATTGTTGGTGGATTATAAATTGGTACAACCAAAGTTGAGTTTTAGGAAAACAAAATTAATTTATCACTTGAATGTCAATGTAATTCAGTACATTCACAGATTATCTCTATAGGTATTGAAAATTAATTGATAAAATTCAACATTGTTTCACTACTTAAAAGGAAAAAACCTCTGAGCAAACCAGAAGACTTAGTTTAAGTCCTAAGGAATTGAACCCCAATTCAGAACATTTTGCATTTTGAAACACCACAGTAGAATGTTTATATCATGAGTAGGATGACATTCATGAGCCAGTTGGTAAAAATATCCACAATTACAAACTAGTCATAGTAATAGCTTCCATTTATTGGGTATTTACAATGTGTCATACCAATACATTATCTCATTGAAATCTTACAGAAATCCACTGAGACAATGTTATCTTCCCCATCTTACAGATGAAAATATAGAGGCTCAGGAAAGGTAAGTAACTTGCCCAAAATGACATAGTCATAGATCTGACTTCATAACCTAAGATATTAATGAATGCAATCACCAGGAAATCTTTATTCTGCTTCCTCCAGAAAGGCTCACAGAAGGGTGTATCTACTGTTGGTCACCAGCGTCCCAATGCTCCACGTATGCCTTCATCACCCTTTCACTTGCTTTGCTTCACTTTCTGTCCCTCTGTTGAGGTTCAGCAGGCTATGGCTGGTCAGATGACAAATGTAACTGTATAAGCCACTTTCTCACTGCTGAGTCACAATATCCAATACCCACATTTTAAATTAGTCGAGGTTTATTTTGGCTCATGGTTTCAGTCCTTGGTTGGCTGACTTCAAGGCAGAAACAGGATGGTAGAATAGCATGACAGAGGAAAAGGGGCTCAGCCTGTGGCACCCAGGAAGCAGAGAGAGATAGAGAGAGAATATGAGGGAACCAGGGACAAGAATAAATCCTTCCAGATGGTGAGCCCAGTGATCCACCTCCAACAGGCCCCATTTCCTAACAGTGCATTCAGCAATAGAGCTTACCAATAGACGAATCCACTGATGAGCTATGACACCCCATGGTCCAAACACCTGCCAGAGACTTACGGGAACATTTTAGGTCTAAACCACAACAATGAGTAAATTGAGGAGGAAAGTGTATGTTTAACATCCAGAACCCTACATTATTGGAATGTGGGTAGAGTTCCTCTTCTGGGAAAAGAAATCTAAAAACTCTAAAGTAGCGCAGAGGCGGTTTGACTTTTGATTCAGTGTGACACATTTTTTCATTTATCATTTTTATATTGTTTCATGAAAACAAAGTCCATTTTACTAGTGTAGCCATAAAGCTTATCTTAGATTTATCCTTTGCATTTTCTACCAGATTTAGGATACTAGTTGTCTAATGGGAAGACACTATTGCTTTTTATATTAAGCTTTTATGTGTAGAAAAGTGGGGTTAAAAATCAGCAACTGAGTCTCTGTCCTATTTTCCAGTGTCCTTTCCTCTCAGTTCTCTATTACTTTTTACATAAAGACTATATTCTGGGAAGATGAAATCAGTTCTCAAGCAATACAATAAGTCATAGCAGTAGGTTAGATTTGACCAAGATAGGTTGGTGTAGGAGACTAGAGAAGCTGTTGAACTAATGCCATCTATCCTGTCCATCCATCTGCTCAACAAGGGCGTCCAGTAGCAATAATATTTTGAAGACAGAAAGGGAATAGAAGTGTTTCTGTTGCTGGGGAGTCAAGCACACCATGGTTTGACTGACTCTAATATTTAACTAACTACAGCAAATAATCTCCAAACTTTGGTTTCTTTGATATCTTTGTTGTTGTGATGGTTTGCATGAGTAGTGAAAGTTTCTGATAAGATGCATTTTTGATACATAGTTACATATATACTTTCTTTTCTGTGGAGATGGCTCATAATCTTTATTAGATATTCAGAAAGATGTCTTTGACCCTAAACAATATAATCACAGCTCTAATAAGACAAAAAGTCAAACTCTACTAAATAGTCCTTATGATTGCTGTGAAGGAGTGTTATCAACTTTTTAACTAAACATTTAAAAAAGTGAAGGCTATCCTTCAAATATGAAGTTTCTTTGACATATGCTATCCTTTGTACAAAAACAGGGGTAGGGAATAATTGTTTTTTCTTTCCAGATCCAAATTTCTTTTATCTCTAGGACACATACACACACGCACACACATACACACAACATCCTCTCCCTGATTTCTGGGAGGAAAAGTTGGTGGCTAGGAGTTGGAATTGGAAGGGATATTTTCACTCAAATATTTTATACATTCTTTTTCACTAATTTTTTTTTACAGTTTACAAATTCTGGTAGTTTTATTCACAAGACATGAATGCTACTGCAATGATAGGCTAATAAAAATAATCAGAGCATTTTTAAAGCCTTGAAGTAATTTATATAGAAATAATATTAAGTGTTTATCTTACATTAAAACAAACAATTTCTGAGACTTCCAATCAGTTGTCACGACCCACGCAGCCCTCAAGGTCCTGAGAGGGGGTGACAACAGATTAAGAAAAAAATAGACACATAATAAAAGGGAAGCTGGGACAAGGTGGGACCTGACCTCTCTGATGGAGAGGTAGTGACAGCCCAGCATGGTCTGTGTCTTTATTTATAGATCATAAAAAGAGGGGAGGTGCACAACGGGGCTGAAAATGCAAGGTCTCAGTGTTTTCCTGAGAACACTGAAAGCGAAACATTCTGAGAGCTACCTGTGCTATAGTTAACAGGGAGGAACACCCAGGTCAGACACCTGCTGGACTGGCCTGGCTCTAGTCCCAACAACTTTTTCACATGGCTTGCCTCTGGCACTCCATGTTCTTGGGGCTGGCCTTGCTGTAGCCCCCAGTGTGTAGTAGCTCTCTTGCTCACCCATTCCCCACAATCAGTCACAATACTGAAATGACAATGCTAAAATGTATTGTAGAGATGTGAAATTATTTCTAATTAATAATGACATTCTGGTCACTCTCTGACTTTTGAATATACTGATTCATTTTCTGGTCAATTTCTGAACCTTAAATCTTAAAATTTTTATTTTAAACTTTTAATTGAGAAGTAATTGTATATATTTATTTTAAAAATATGTTTATATCATGGAATAATTAAGGCAAGCTAGTTAATATGTTAATATTCATCACCTCACATACTTACCATGTTTTTGTAGTGAATATATTTCAAACTCAAACTTTCAGAAATTTTGAGATATACAATACATTGTTAGTAACTATACTCACCATGCAGTGTAATAGATCTTGAAAACTTGCTGTTCCTGCATTAAACTTTGCATCCTTTGGTCCAAATCTCCCCATTTCCCACACTCCTATTCCTCAGCCCGGATAATCACAATTCTACTCTTTATTCCCCGCAATTTGACTTTGTTAGGTTGCACATACAAGTATATGTGGTATATGTCTGTCTGTGCTTGGTTTATTTTGCTTAACATATTTCCAGGTTTATTGATGTTGTTGGTAATGATCTGATTTTCTTCTTTTTATGGTTTAATAGTGTTCTAATATATATATATCACATTTTTTATCCATTCATATGTTGATAGACACTTAAAATATCACATTTTATCCATTCATATGTTGATAGACACTCAAAATACCACTTTTTTTATCCATTCATATGTTGATAGACACTTAAAATATCTCTACCTTAGCTATTGTGAATGTTTCAGTATACATGGGAATGAGGAATATCTTTGACATAACAATTTTAATTCCTTTGGATGTTTTCACCAAAGAGATTGGTGGATTATATGTAATTCAATTTTTAGTTTTTTATGGTTAGTTTTTAATCATAAATCCTAATTACCAGGACTTAATTGGACAAATCCAAGACTAAATTAAGTATTTTATGAGAGCTAAGAGCTTCCAGTTGAATGTATCTAAATAAACTCAAAGTATAACTGGAGTTTGCTACTTTATCTCCAAATATTTCATGTTGCTAATATTTCAGTTTTATTTCAGATTGGTCAGAAACTTTGGATCTAATTACC
Source organism: Cuniculus paca (assembly GCA_004365215.1). Lineage (NCBI taxonomy): Eukaryota > Metazoa > Chordata > Mammalia > Rodentia > Cuniculidae > Cuniculus > Cuniculus paca. The sequence goes on along the minus strand of RJWT010010860.1, from coordinate 5,110 downwards.
TTTAGTGGCTTTAGGAACTATCTCTATGTCCCATGAATTATTTTGTTGGAGCTAATAGTACGTCTGAACTTACAGTGGATGTCTGTTGAGGTTTGTTCAAAACCTCAAGAATATAATATATAGTCACATGCTAGCCACTTTCTGATACTAGAATGAGGCCTTTCTGTTATGTTTAGGCCTTCACATTTGTCTAACCAGTTCAATAGGTATCATGTAAGAGCAGAAATAAACCTTGTTAGGAAGCATTCTGTTGCCTACTTGACCTTACCCATTCTGGCTGAGCACTAACAATTTAACTCAGGGTAGGAACAACCACCTGATGGTACCTTAAGTGGTTCTTTCATTTGAGATTTTTATTAAGACACAAATTGGTTTATTCAAAATGATCAAGCTCTGACTCTGTAATTAGAACTTCATAACTTTATAACTTGTGTTATAAAGTATACACAATGGAGTCTGGAGTCAATTTTCAGTTATTTTTTATCAGGACACTGGTGACAACCCAACACCTAAGGTCTAGATCATTTTCCTTTTGTGTTTTGGGAGACTCTTGATTTCTAAATTTGCCATGTACCATTTTATGTACAGTTTGTTTTTTTCCTCAATGTCTTTATTACTTAATTCTTAATACCTTATATTTCTTAAAAGAACCATCTTCAAGTACTTCATATATTTGCACCTCCTAAGGTTCACCCCATGCTGATATTCTTAGTGAAATGCTGCAGACTCCTATTGGAAGTGGCCTCTGCATTCTGTGCCTGCAGACACAGGGTTCTCTGTATTCTCTTGGACAGCTATCTTCTCCAGCGTCAGTGCTCTTCAATTTTTTGCCTTGCTATGGAAGGGGCATTCCAAATCTCTCTTGGGGGCAAGAGTCACCTTTTGTTTAGGATATGAAAAGAACACTGATTTTGCATTGCACATTCACTGTTAAACCCCTGGATTCGGGTATTGTGATTTACACCTGTGGTCCCTGCACTTCGGAGGCTAAAGCAGGAGGATTGTGGCAAGCATGAAGCCAGCCTGGGTTCCACGGTGAGTTCAAGGCGAGCCTGGATTACAAAGTGACATATTGTCTCAAACAAACAAACCAAACAAAGAAGCAAGCGAACAAACAAACAAAAAACATACCCTTGGAAGTAGGAGGCCAAGCTAATTTAAGAACTTGCTGTTTAATCACTTTTTATGCCCCAAACTATGAAATAAGATGTGGGGAGTTCCTAACCTTCCTCCAGCTGATTGCCACATTACTTTTAGGGTTCCCCTAACGGATTTGACTCTTTAATGGAATTTGGCTTCTGAATTGTTTAAAATTTAATTTTAGTAAAATGATGTCATTAAACTGGCATTATGAAGGATTCCTGCCAAAATAAACTAGGTTTGACTGGAATTTCCATGGTCTTTCACTCATGCTTAAATCACGTTCACTATCTGTCTTCAACCTTGCATCCTCTCAGTTTAGTGTTATGGATTTCAAATCATGGTGAGTACTGAAAAAAAATACAGACATGCCAACCTTAATCTCTTTGCACTGAGTTCTGGGATCACAGCACCCAGCATTACTTCTTGCTTTCTTTTCCTTCTATCTTGCCTAGTGTACAATTATAATAAGATGACTTATTTAGGGGCACATATTAATGATGATCCTTGTGTAAGAAAGCCAAATGGTTGGCTCACCTTGCATAAGGTCTCCTTCACAGACTTAAATCTAAGACATTCAAAGTGTACAGAAACCTTCCTTTGGCTGACTTGCAAATGGCATATTCCTCAGCAAAACAAAACATCCACAGGTCCCTAGCTGTGATTCTTTACAGGTTAGAAATTTGAATTAGTCCTCTATTGTTGACAGGGAGCCCAGATGATGAAATCTATTCAAGTGCCAAGCTTCTCATTTTTTAGGAACCTTTAAGGAGATTGTATTAAACTGACACTTCTTTTGGTGCCTCTAAGAAGCTTTTTGAGGCAAGAAGAAAGTCACCAAGCTTCTGTTGGGTAAGTTCATGGCACTGGAGAAGGTGTAGCTCATCATTTGATATTATGCATTTTCCATAACACAGTCCATCACTGTAATTGTCCAGGTAGAATACAATGCCAGAACTTTGCATGCTTTAAGACAGGCATGTTGGCGTGGGTGTTTAAAGTAAGAATCACCATGTCTGCAGTACCTGAATGAAGCATCAATGTCCACCCTGATCTGCATATGCATAGCTCCAATTCTCCTGGAATTTTGATTCTCTCTCTGTTCTAGCGAGCAATAAAGAGCTTAGTGGTATAGGGCAAGTGTAGATGCTAAAGCTAGACATAGTGGCTCTCTGATTCCTTATGCCCTCACTTGGTCAGGTGACTTGGCCACTGTGAGCATTCATTTTCTTACCTGTAGACAGGTGATGATTAGACTTACCTCTTAAAATTCTTCTGATATTTAAATGTACAGAAGTTAGACTAGCTCCTGGTACACAGTAGGAACATTTCAAACTTACTCCTTTAGCAATTTTGAGATATACAATACTATAGTCACCATGCAGTGTAATAGATCTTGAAAACTTGCTGTTCCTGCCTTATGCTTCACATCCTTTAGCCAAAATCTCCCCATTTCCCACACTCCTAGTCCCCAGTTAAGTAATTGTAGCTGTTATGACTGTCTTGGGAGGCTAGCCGTATCATTGTCTCCCTGCACTTTTGCCTTTGCCCACATAATAGGTATTTTGCTAACAGAAGTCTTGAGGAGGACTGAGCACTTGCCCATCTTTCCCTTTTTCATTGTCCTTTCTTGGAAAGAATAATTTTCCTTATCTGAAATACTCACTGAGGAAACATTTCAATTTATTTTTGAACTGGGAATTGAACTCAGGACCTCATGCTTGCCAAGCAGGTACTGTGCCACTGAGCTAAGTCCCTAGCCCCATTCCTGCTGTATTTGGCCTCATCTCTGAGGCTAAACCACTCAGAACCATCCATAGTCTCTTTTTCTGCCTTAACATTTGTTTTTGTGCACAAGTGATTCTAATCTGCAGCTAAGTCAGATGTTACTGCCATGGAGCCAGCCCAGAGGCTGCATTCTCCCTCTGATTCTTTCCTGCAGTCTGTGGAGGTTGTCTGTTTTGTAGTCCTCCATACCACAGGTTGGGTAAGTATTTGTTCTGTCAACCCACTTGTCCACATCAGATCCCCATGGCCATAACTGCAAGAATATGGTAGGAGACCTCTTTGCTTTCATCTTAAATCCAGCTTTGGCCTGGTGTACAGGCATATGTCTGTAATTCCAGCTACTAGGGAGATGGCGGCAGGAGAACTGTAAGTTTGAGACCAGCCTGGACAACTGAGACCAAGGCTTGTTTCAACATTAAAAAAATAAAGAGACTGGGGCTACCGCTCAGTGGTGGAGCACTTCCCTAGCATCATATATAGGATCTATGTTGAATTGTCAGTGGTGAAAAAAAACCATCTTTACCCAGATTAAGGCTGATACATTTTTATTTTCATCTTTTTTTGCAAGTCTGTTCTTAATCCTAGAATTGGAGAATGATATGATTAAATTAGGTTTCTCTAATTTTTGACACCACTTTTAATATTAACCTGTATGTGAATGTGGCATGTCAACGTCTAATCTATATACGTTTTTACTGCTCAGCCTTCTCGTCAGTTTCTTCTGCTACTTCTGACATCCTCTTCTGGTTTTTCACCTTCAAGATATTACCAAAGGAAGAATTCCCTAGATTGCCAGACTAGCCACAGAAATCTAAGCAACAAATTCTTATTTACTATGATTTTTAAGTCATTTACCAACAAAGAAAACTTAGATTCTTTAATGAAATGGCAAACATTTCTTTAACAAGCTGAGCACATTATGGTGTGTCATTTTAGGCATAACCTTGATATTCCAGTGAAATAAAAGGCTGGGACTTTTTCATTCAATCTTGAAAACTTGAGTCCCTTCTTGATCAACTTGAGTGTCAATTTGGCATCCTTATCTGTTTTATCATGGTGGAAGGTGGCTTAGGACTACCTGAGAATTTCCAAGGAACTCACAAAAAAGTGGTACTTAAAAACCTTTCTGTTGATATGGTATTTGAACTCTTAGTCTGACCCATGTATTGGTACTACAGTTTGGGGCTGGTCCTCAAATGACTTTCTTTTCAACAAGAATTCTTGGCTCTTTGTCTGCAAATATTTTTCAGTAATAATTTTGTCTCCCTGCTCAGGTTTCCTGGCCCCATCCAAGCCAAGCTCTTAATAACCCTTCAAGATGTAGGGCAATCCCAACATTTGGTATTTCCAGGGTAGTTACTGTTGGTAACTATTCCTCTGAGCTTCTAGGCCTTCACCATGGGGGAAACCTGAGATGACCAGGAAGACTTGGAGGACTTCCCTGTCTTTGTACTCTTTCTTGTGGTTAATTCTTGACATGGTTTCTCAACCAATTATGGCTTAATATAGGAGACAGCCACAAAATTTTTTCTCTTGCTTCTAGAGTACAAGTATTTATCTTGTGAAAGTAGACATAAATGCTAATAAAATTAATATGTGGCATGAGACTTAATCTCCCAATAGACTCTTAAGAATCAGAGTTGGGGACCATCTGAAGATACTCTCATTTGCATCGCTGGTTAAGTGGTTCTTAAACTATCATAGTTGGAATAGTCTGACCTGCCATTTTCTAAAGCGATGATTCTCAAGTAGGGACAATGTCTAGAGACATTTCTTGCTGTTATGACTATGGAGGGAAATTCTACTAGCATTAATAAGTAAAGACCAGAGATACTAACAAACAACTGTAATGAACAGGGTAACCACTCACAAGAAAGAATGATCTATTTCAAAATACCAATAATGTTGTTGTTGAGATGTCATAAAGCAAGTTCTGGAAACATATTTAATTTGGGAGCCAATTCCAATCATTTGCTACTTGTGACTGGAAGAATGTACTAAACAACATTTTGGGTACTGTGAGTGATATGAGGGCTTACTCATGTTCTTTCATTAGGAGTAAGATAAGAGAGTTGGGAATTTCTTATATCTACTTGGAACATTTTAAACTTCACTTTCTATTCCCATGACCATTATCCATATTGTCTACAGATTCCCAAGCAGGTATCCAGGACTGAGGTTG